>CAXIUP010000181.1:0-17500 GCA_964035015.1 Corallium rubrum | reverse complement strand
CCTCCCTCCCTCCCTCCCTCCCTACTACAGTAGATATTATACCATTTAAATGTAAAATGTCTCACTACTGTAGATGTTTTGTTTCTTTTTTTCACGAGTATAATTACTTATTATATGGAGATGATGTTCAATTTATTATCATAAAATAATGTAAATAAACACAGATCAATACGTATAGATAATCATATGATAGCGAGTAACAAGTGACATTTGAACATTTTGCAAATTTTGCCAATTTGGCATAATTTGGCATTTATCACGAGTAGTGTAAAAATATCACAAATATCACGAGTAGTGTAAATCCTTAATTATACAAGCAAAATCATATGATTACTCATTTATTATATGCATGACAAAATTATGATATGTATGCTTCATACTCACTCATGCCTTTAAAAACAGCTTGTTTCATTACCTGACAAGAAACATTTTCACTCTGGGTGTTGTTCTATGTACTCATTTCAAAATATAGCACATAGTGTACCACAAGTCATTGGAAATGTGAAAACTTTATGGGGTGCCATATCCGCCAAAATTAGCATTTTGCTATTTATCAGATAATCTATGTTTATATCCAATGTTTCAAAATTGTACATTTGTATTTTGTTACTCAAGTAGTTGTTATAATTATCAAAGTATTTGTCGCATTAGGTAGTTTACTTGTTTGAAAATTAGCGACGATTTTTATTTCAGAGGTGCAGTTTTTAAATTGGACTGTTTTTGAATTATATCCCAGAATGCTTTGCGCGCTCAAAAACACAACGGTGTTCACCACCCTAATCCCTGATTCACCCATGAGTTCATCACTTCACCCCACTTAGCTAAAACATGGCGGACAAGAACAGACTAGCAAATGCTGCAAGATTGCTTTCTCAAGCCGCTACGAGTCTTATTACGTCCACAAATTCTCAAGATAAAGGTCAGTCGTCTTCTTCCCAGCTTCCACTCCAAGCTGCCCAACAAGAATTTAGACGAGCGTTTTCATACAATGTACGAGAAAGCGGAACAAAGACGTCAACTCCGTCTCAGAGTTCTACAACCTTAAGGGCACCAACATCCGCTCTCATTTACCTCTCGGTCAAGAGGAAAGAAACGTAAATCAAAAGAAATAACTCTGAAATTCTTCTGTCTTGCTGATACCACTCAATATGAGGTGCCAATTAATGAAGGAAAGAGAAAGTTGCTGATAGCAGGACTAGGAGAGAAGAAAATGATACTCCTCTGACGAGCTCCATGATGAAGTGATAAAAGCATTCCCCAACCTTACCGGAGCAGGTGGTTATGAGCTTTTGCACACCGAACCAAGTTCCCGCAGTTTAAAAATTATTTCTGCCGGACCAAATGGATACACGGTGGATTATGTTAAGCAGTTTGTGGGGCAAGGAAGGGTTTACATTCGTCCCATTCAATCATCCCTGTCTTTGGATCCATTCTCAACGGAAACTCCAGCCAAACGGTTAGTTCCTGAGGAGTTCTGTCATGGTTGCCAAAATTGTTTTCCCATGAATAAGCTGCGAAGCAATTTGGAAGTATGTGTTCCGTGCAATCTGCCTGATCCAAGCACAAGTCAAGGGACTTCTGTTCAACAACATGGTCCTAGCTCAACCTTGGAAATGTAAGTATATAAGATTGGTGATGTATGTATATGTGTGTACGTACGACAGTATGAGTGTATGACAAATGTGCATGACAAACTTTGACAAAAAATGTACAAATATAAAAAAAATAAATTTGTTCTTTTAACCTATCATCTAAAAAATAAATAAATATCCAATAAAAGTTATGAAAGTTAGAATGCTCTTAAATGGCGTTCTCTATAACCCAGTTCAATATTTACATCAGGATTCTGATTTGAAACAGAACGGAAAAACAGAAGAATTAGTAACTAGTTACATATCTAAACCATATATTGTAACTACAGGGAACCTCGTTAATACGACCATGGGCCAAAAAATGTGGTCATAATAACGAGGTGGTCGTATTAACGGGGTGGTTGTATGGTGGGGTTCCACTGTAGTTACAATTACAGTTACTTGTTCAGAAAAAGTAACTAGTTACAATTACAGTTACTTGTTCAGAAAAAGTAACTAGTTACAATTACAATTACAGTTACTTGTTCAGAGAAAGTAACTAGTTACAATTACATGTACAGTTACTTGTTCAGAAAAAGTAACTATAGTTAGAGTTACAACTACTCCAAAATGTAACTAGTTTAATACTATAAAAGCTTCTAGGACAGCGTCGGCCACGGTTGAAATCCAAATATTACCAGGGTTAAGTCACGTTGGCCTGAAAAACAGAGAAAAATCTTCTCGACGTTTCCAGCGAAGGCCCTTCGTCAGGAGAAATTAGTAAACAACTCACATGTGGTCACGCGTATTTATAGCAGAGCTACAATGGGAATCACGTGAACATATGTAAGCCAATAAAAACAAAGTAAACAAGTAAATTAATATGTAATTTTAGCCTGTGTGCAGGTGCTGACCCAATTTGTGAGTCAGCTACCTGCAAATAGGCAAAGAAACAGGTTATAAATTACTATTTAAATCATCAGAAAAAGGTTAAGGAAAAGGTGTGGAATATGGTGGTGGAGTGAGCTAAATGAAAGAGAATCGCTCATTGAGGTCATGAGGGTGAATGGTACCAAGTTTGTAGATGAGACGCATTTCCTGTTTACGACGAGTATCGTTACAACCTGTAATGGGCTGAATGGCACAGATTTTCATGTTGGAAAAGGAGTGGTTGGCACTGTTGAAGTGCCTGGCAACAGGTTTGTTTTGCACATTGTATTTGACATCACGAAGGTGTTCAACAAACCTGTCACCTAAACGTCTTCCAGTTTCTCCGATGTAAAGCATGGGACATTTACTGCAAGAGATACAGTAAATGAGGTTTACTCATTTTCCAACATGAAAATCTGTGCCATTCAGCCCATTACAGGTTGTAACGATACTCGTCGTAAACAGGAAATGCGTCTCATTCACAAACTTGGTACTATTCACCCTCATGGCCTCAATGAGCGATTCTCTTTCATTTAGCTCACTCCACCACCATATTCCACACCTTTTCCTTAACCTTTTTCTGATGATTTAAATAGTAATTTATAACCTGTTTCTTTGCCTATTTGCAGGTAGCTGACTCACAAATTGGGTCAGCACCTGCACACAGGCTAAAATTACATATTAATTTACTTGTTTACTTTGTTTTTATTGGCTTACATATGTTCACGTGATTCCCATTGTAGCTCTGCTATAAATACGCGTGACCACATGTGAGTTGTTTACTAATTTCTCCTGACGAAGGGCCTTCGCTCGAAACGTCGAGAAGATTTTTCTCTGTTTTTCAGGCCAACGTGACTTAACCCTGGTAATATTTAGTTTAATACTATAGCTAGTTACAGTACTTGTAACAAAATTACTCACAGCACTGTTATTATTATAATAACTATAATACTGTAATAGATAATATAACAAGAATGAAAACAACAATATGTTTTGTTTATTCATTTCTATTTGTAGTAATGAAAGAGAAGATATGACTTTGCCACATGGAATGGAAACAGGAAATATCAGACAGGGTAATAGTTCTCAACCGGTCAAAAAAATCTCAGATGACTGTGGAAAGACACCAACTTTGATTATCTGTATGCTTCTCTACTTTTTGATGAAATTAATAGCGATGTAATTAGAAGTGAAAACATTTTTGTAGACAGTGGCGATAATGAGTCAGCCCATGACGATAATGAACCTGTAAGTGAACCAAAAAATTTAGAAGAAGCAGAAGTTTATCTCAAAGTAATTCTTAATGAAAAGGCAAAATCTATATGTAACACCCGACATCCAAATTTAACATATGTAGAAGTAATATTTGGGAGGGAACAAAAAGGGCAATGAAGAGAAAATCTTTTCCCCCAAAAAATAAGATCTTAGTGAAGTTTACTGATGACCTTGGTATGTCTGAAGGGACAGTCGACTTAGGTGGCCCTATGAGGGAATTTATGACACTGGTTCTCGAACATATAATGCATTTTCAACTCTTTTCTGGGCATAGCAACAGCAGATTGCTGCCATGCAATGGAAGGTGCTTGGAAGAATCGGAGTACTTTATTGCTGGTCAGTTAATTTCAATGTCCCTTGTCCATGTTGGGGTGGGGCCTAGGTGTCTTAGTACAACTCTTTTTGAATGTTTAGCTAAAGGCCCTAACAAAGTGTCGGTGTCAGTTGAGGATGTATGTGATGATGAGATTAGGTCATCCTTGCAACAATTGATGAATGTTAATACAGTAGATGAAGCTCACAATGTTACCCTTACACAAAAATCCAATTGGATCCAATTGGAATGAAATTCCAATAGGAATTCCTATAGAATATCCAATTAACAGAAATCCTAAGATTCCTTCATAGAAACCACCTTCTACGAAACTAACATTTATGCTATGTATTTCTACCAGCTTTGACCAACAGCCATCAATTTCGTTAGAGGCAAATACCATGGGCAGTAGATTACCAATTTTTTACGGCTTGTATATAATGTAATATAGTATGTATATTTAATGGTTTCCAAAACAAATTACTGAAATTATTAATAACTATCTTCAATTGATACAGATCATATCTTCTTGAAAACAATTATATTTATACCAAAGGTCTGATAAACAAGATCCAATTATATTACATTATGATCGATAAAATGAAATATTTCAAAGGAGCTTCTATCAATAAAGTCATTTGTACAGTAATACTAACAAGCAGCCTTAAGTATAATTATACACTAGTAATTGTTCAAAATATCAACTTGCAACTACTAATACACACTACTAATTGTTTCAAAATATTATCAACTTACAACTATATACACACTACTAATTGTTTCAAAATATTATCAACTTGCAACTATATACACACTACTAATTGTTTCAAAATATCAACTTGCAACTATATACACACTACTAATTGTTTCAAAATATCAACTTGGCAACTACAGTATAAACACACTAATTGTTTTAAAATATTATCAACTTACATAAAATTCTCAGGTATATGTACCTACAGTAAAGACCCACATCTAAGAACCTGCAGGCTAAAATTTTAGCATGTAAACATCCATTGCACAAGACTTGTTGTCAGCAAAAATTGCAACACACACCTTTCCTTGTTAAAAGAACAAGGTCATTGTTTAGACCAAATATATTATATATAAATATATATAATCCCTTTCGGCTAATTTCCAGAATTCTAGGTTCTTACATGTGGGTGGTCACTACTCATGAACAGCACAATAACCAAAGCCAGAAAAAAATTATTTCATAACATACTCATCTACTGTACATTTGTCAACTATAAATATCCATTGTGTTTAGTCACCATAAAAGCGACATGGCAATTTGCACATGAAGATTCGTTTTCCCAATGGAATTCTAATGCATTTTCTCATGACTGTCACTGAAGGAAATACTCCAAATACTCTCGGATTCCGAGCAACTTCTTGCACAAAATCAGATTGGACATGACAATCTGAATCCTTGTACAACATTTGATCAATGCACTTCGTTGCATTAACTAGGACGATGTTGTACTTCATACATCCACAGTATTGCATTTCCACAGTGGTGCAAGCACATTCCGGTTTAACCACATACAATCCCAAAATAACTGCGTATGTCAACTCTGGATGCTGAACATGTACATCATAATTGTGGTGTCTTGCCGACCGTTGGTAGTCTTCACTTGTGTACAACTGGTTATTTGCTACAAACCTGTTATATACAATGGCTGAGCGATTTAGCACAGGCGAATTGGTTAACTGCATCACAGCCAAAACTTGGTGTGCTGTTAATACAACAGGCTTCCACTACCAAGCCCAATGATGTTGTCCTCCAGCACATGGGCGTTCTTTCGTGGTACATATGCTCCTGATAGCTTTTGAAACATATGAGCAACAGCAGGATTAGTGTCATCTGTGAAATAGTGACTCGATATTGTATGTAATTTTCGAGACAGCAGAAATGTTTCACTAATCTGTTTTGGAACATGCTGAGTGCCCTGACACATCTTCAGCAGCATGTGGTTGTTTGCTTCAAACATGAAGGAAGAAGTAGCCCACAATGGACCACAGTTTCTGACTCCATCTGCCAAGTGGGTAAGTTGATGTACGTTGAACTTGCATGCAGGTAACCCATACAATCCTTCCATTTGAAGAACAAACTTGTGGAGACATGCTTCAGCCAAAGCCGCTGTAGAGCTGGTGATCTTATCACCCAGAAGGGTGTAGATCCCATAAACAAAAAGGAAAAAATGTTTCATGTCAACCTCTGGAAGAATACCTCTAAATACTACCAGACCATAAAACATAAGTGCTCTCTATTCCGATGCTTTCCAGAATTTCCTCTCTTGTAATGAACGTGGAGCCCTTGTTATCTCGGATGGAGGGGAAATGCATATCAACCTGTCATCAAGCTCTGCTATTTGCCGACCAATACAAAAATCATTGTCATGGTTTTTTGAGTCCAACCACAAATTCGACAGCTGACGCACGACACCTTGGCAGACAGAATGCATATACTCTGGCGTAAAGCCTTGGACCGTATCAAAAGTTGGAAAACCTTCAATGATGGAAATGCCTTTGACACCCATCACAGGTTCTCCTGCTTCACTTGCTTGAACTGCATATTGAGCTTGTTTTCTCGCAGTTCTCAAAACAGGATCATCACGAAAATGGTAATAGCGTGTAGGTGGGCCATTCTCTCTCGTTACACACTCTCCGGGATGTTCACACCAGTCGCACCCATGCTTTCCATTGAACTGCTTGCAATTTTTCACTATGGCACGTGCAGGGGCATCAGCAGAGCATATCAAAGGAAAAACTTTCCGAGGATCTTTCTCCACTCTAAACACAAAACCACTTGTCTCTAGCTCCCTACACTCTTCAACAAATGGCTTTAGAAAAGTGTTCATGTGGGGTTTTGTCTGGCCAAACCACAGTCCTGTCATGAGAATGTGACTTCAGCGTAGGTGAGGGGGGCAGTTCATTCACCATGCACTGAATAGGCCAAATGGAATACTGTGATGACTTGAATACAGGGACACCATCAGTATTCCAAGTTAGTGTTATGTCATTCCCTGATAGGTTGTGCTTTTGTAGCAGCTGCTTATACAGTGCAGACGAAGTGACATCCGACATGTACGCGGTTTGGGTTGGCAAGTAGGGGTTTGTCAAATAAGGATGCACCTTTGAATCATTCAGCAGGTCAACCAGCTGCTGTTCTAATGGTACGTAAAGGAAAAAGTTACCATTCTTCAAGCAGTCATCATAAATGAATTCCTTAGCGCAATGACTACAGTTTCTCCTTGTCTGATCTTTTCCCAAATAAGCAGCACAACAGGGGCAATAAAAATGAACCTAAAATAGATTTTAAAATGCTGTTTTAGTGCCAGTCTAGTCCAAAAAGTTGGTCCTTTACTAATTAAAGCTAAAATGCAGAGATCCTAAGGATAGTCCAATAGCGCAAAGTTCCTCGAAGAAAACTGATGCAACAGAACCCTTATCACACCATCTCAGCTCATGTCTTGGCCCCTGGGGTATGCTGTAGTCCACTGGATATTAGTATTTCATAGCATTTCAAAAATGAGTATTAAATTTGACAAAATTATCCCCCGGGTAGTTTACACGATCTCTGTATGTATGTATGTATGTATTACTATGTGTATTGTGTGAATTTTCACCACCCATCACAATACTGCATAGTTTCATGGACACTCTGCACTAAAAAATGGAGACTACAGCTACCAAGTATTTTAAAATTAACTGGTATCTTGTGGTACCTCAGGTACAGATGAATTAAAAGTCTTGTAAAACTTGTACTTGGAAGTTGGGAAAATATTTGGAAAATGCAAATTTAGTATACCCAACAAATCTGTCAGAGCTTCATCTATCAGGTTGTGCCGCAGAAGGAATGATAACTGAATTAAAAGACTTTGTGCCCTTGTAATAATTGCTCCTGGATAAATAGGCTGATTTCCATCTTCAATGTGCAGGCCCTATGAAATCACAATCAATTGAAAAAGATACTGAGTGCTCTGACCACTTAAGAATTCACAGGGTCACAGGTTTGATTCCCACTAGCTGGAGGGTATGTTAGTTGCATTTTTCACAACTGCTTTGGTCTAAAATTTATATATTCTCCACTTGAAATTTTCCTCTGCCTACAGTAAAAACCCCTATGACATTTGGTTCAATTGAGTGAAATGCCACATTACTTGTAAAGTATTTAAAGTTGTTTTTCTAGTTTCCAACATGTATATAATTATGTTGGTGATCAAATGGTCCCTTCTGCCTTGATATTTGGGAAAGTTTAATCACTAACATTCCTCAATACAATATTATAGCTACAAAAAATACTATATTACCCATACATCGTGACTTTCGTCTGATAGGTCTCCTTCTGAGTACCCTGGTCCCAGAGGTCCTACGCCGCCCGCTCCCCCCCGAAATGCTGAAAGCGGCGAGAGAACCTCTGGTCGAAGACGCTACTAACCTCACTTTCATGTTGCAGTAATCTAATTAAATTGACCGGGGGGAGGGGGTTAAAACTTTTGGCACCACTAATAGAAATTTTTATTTTTTAAGGACGTTTGAGGCGCAGACTAGGAGAAATAAACTATAAAAGTCTAGAAATTTGGCCGTTTTACCAGTCGGGCATGAAAAAACCCCAACAGCCCACGAGACAAGTCAAGACAACTTATTCGTTGCGCTGAATGACTCGCCCGACCGCTTCAGTGATCAAATTATTTATTCGTTTAATCGTTTCAAAATCACTTGCAAGCTACAATAACAGGAAAATATATTCTTATCCATAGGGCAGATTTTTTTCCCCCATGGCGCTTAGTTTCTATACCGCTGCTATTCAGAAAAATTGCGAAAACGAAACCGAATTTTATATGTGTACAACTACAACGCAAAAATGTCACCCGTTCACAAAGAAATAATATGCATTTTCTAGAGTTGTGTTGGGCTTTGGAGGGTAAAGATATAACCAGACGTTTTAAACTTTTTCATGTAATGACACGAGAGAAAATAAGCCGCAGCCAAATTAAACAGGGAAAGTAAAAGAAATTGACACAAATAAAGCGCCACCATTGTTTACGTTGTTTTCTTTTGAATCAATGCGTGTGAATAATTTGCTTGTGACGTACGCGCCAAATATTCTTTAAATTTTCTGTGCAAGTTTTTTCAAATCAGTGTTAGTTCACGTTCTCTTCTTTAGAGTGTTCATAAACAACGGATTTTTGTTCTTTTAGCGCATGCATGAGATGACTGGATGAGGTCAAAGTAGGAGTTAAAAAAAATAAACAGCTATCAATTCGTTGGTGGTTAATACAAATGCATGGCGCCTTGCTTTTGGCATTACGACGCCGTCCTTATATTCGTAATAAAATTAGCGATAGGATTTATAAATTACAATCACAGAATGATATAACAAGTTGATTTATGCAACAACTTACAACTATATTCAAATTTTAAAAAACCCGTCATACTTGGATGTCACGGCGAACCCACTAGAGAATATTGAAAAAGTTGCTGAACGACGTTCTCGGTATATCTAAATTATAGTTCGGCGGCAGATTAATACTCGATCGCCCAATCCGTATGGCAACGTAGAAATATTTCTTGAGTAAGAGAAATACACACTGAAATAATATGTATACCTCTCACGTACTGCAAACTCGGTGTAGCAAGGTACGACCCGGAAATGTGCACCAGCAACGGTATTTATTCGTTCTTGTTCTTTACGGCTTTGTTTTGCAATTTTGCTCCGGAGATTTTAACATAACGATGCCACAAACGCCTTACAAGATGCAGTATATTTCTTCGCGCCTCCACCTTTGACTTGTAGTTGTGTAATTATTTTTTTTAATCGAAACCCCCCTAACATATCTCTTAGCCAATCAGAAAATGGGGTCAAGATCTGACCCTAGCGACTTCATTGGCTCGGAGCGATCAAAGAAACGGCCAATTCGACCAGAGGTTCTCTCGCCGCTTTCAGCATTTCGGGGGGGAGCGGGCGGCGTAGGACCTCTGGGACCAGGGTACCTTCTGAGCTTTAACCAGTGCCATCTTCATCCTCAGCTAGGACTCTGTCCTAAAGAAAATAATTTGATAATTTATGATTATCGCACAATATTATGGTATGATATTAGCATTACAGGGACATTCCCGGAGAAACAAGATGTGTATCTAATTTAGCAGAGCATGCTTAAACATGAACCCTATTTTTGCAACATGGCACCTGTTTGACAGACTAGAAAACTGTTTCAAATGTCTTTTTTTTGTTATACAGTTTGTAACCAACCCTTCCTCAATTACCAAAATCCAGTCAGTACTAAACATAAATAGATAAGAACTAGCAATACCTGTAGGTCTTGATCTTCACGTTCAGTGAACATGTCATGTTCATGCCCATCGTCACTATCGTGGTTGCTACTTTCCTAAATTTAATGCAGAGATATGGTGTTACAATAATGGCCTCAGTATATACAGTACTCCAGGCTTTAGATCTAGTGTCGTGCATGTCAATTAAAAAAATAGTCAAAAAATATCATAATTAGTTAACATATATATATATATATATATATATATATATATATATATATATATATATATATATATATAGTTATAGTTAGTTAGTTAACTTTGAGAATAGTTGCTACTCAGAGTTTCACGCCTCTTGCGATCTTCAGGCAACAATGAATTTTCGGATCCAGTTTCGCTTCTATTTATGCTGTGCACGGCGTCATCTCAATGCGTGGGTTGCCTGGTGAGTCATCACTTTTTTCTGGTGCGGTGGTGGTTCGATATGGTGAATTTGTTTTTGTGTCGGCATTTCGAAAGAAGTTCTGATTTTTTGTTTAGTAGAGTTTTTTTTGTTGGCTTTCATAATGGCAAGCTTTTCTTCGAGACATAAGTTACAGCGTTTTGCTCCTTCCGTGTATGACACTGTTCTTTTGAGAATTGACCAATAGATTGTGAAAGTTTTCCGTTTAGATTTCAGATCCCAGACATGTTTTGATAGTTCTGTGTCGTTGGCGTACTTCGCGTCCTTAAAATATTTCGTATGGTTTCGGTAGCGTTCTTTGAATGTGTTTGATGTCATACCAATGTAATGTTTTGTGTTGTTGTCAGTTGTCGTTATGTTGGCTTGGTATAATCAGTGGGAAAATTAGCAAAATAATACTAGACGGGATCAATACGTCCATCAGATCAGCTATCAATGTAAACCAATGGAGAAGTTTACACGAAGTCATCAACTAGTTCAAGAACATAAACGAGAAAAGCAGACACACGTTCCTGTCCTTCGATATCGTCGATTTTTATCCGTCAATTTCAGAAAACCTGCTAAATGAAGCCATCGCGTGGGCGAAAAAATTCACAACAATCTCAGACCAACACATAACCGTAATAAAGCACGCACGCAAGTCAGCCCTATTCAACAGAGGGAAAACATGGATCAAGAATTCTACACATAGCAATTTCGATGTCACTATGGGAAGCTTTGACGGCGCTGAAGTTTGCGAACTGATAAGCTTATTATTTAATAATGCGGTATATATCATTAGCGTATACGGGACTGAAGGAAACCCAAGCGCATTCTGAAAATGACATAACCGGGCTGTAGCCCGTGCCTGCAATATGCTAATGAATATACCGCATTATTCAAAATAGAAGAAGAAATACAGGTCAGTGAGTCTGGCGTGTGCTCCCTTGGTTTGGGACCACAAAATTTAAAAAAAGTACAGTACCAGTAGTTGAAAGAAGAAAGTAGAATCCTTGGTCTCCGGTCTTCAGGATGGCGTCTTAAGAAATTCAACAGATTACCCGCACCACCCTATTACCCGCACTAATTTATGTTTCCTAGCAAAATTAAGAGATAACCTGCGGGTTATCGCCCAGAAAATACGGTACTTTTCATGAGCACCTTTGCCATGTTAAAAGGCAATTCCATTGTTTTGGCAGAAAAGGGCACTTTTCGAAAAAGTGGAGGCAACATACCCCCCTGGCCCCACTTCCTACATCCCTGATTAGTTTAGATGGCAGCTACCATAATCATGTGTAGAGAGCAATCAATCAACATATTGCCCTACCAAATTTTGTACTGCAGCATATATCTCAATATTATCCTCACAGTCACCCTGCAGTTCATTTACTCGGCTCATAAGCTCAATGTAATCTGGTTCCCTTAAGTTATATCCTGTGTCTGGAACTTCAACCCTAGTGTGATCTGTGTCATCGTCATGAACAGGCTATGGTCCTTGCCAATCAATCCCATCATGCTCGGGGTCAGTTTCTGGCGGAATCACGTCCTGTATTCTGCTCATTCCTTGAATCCAAAGTTGCAGAGGACTCTTGTTGTGCTCAGTCCTCAATGGGTGCTTTATCCATGCCTCGACCCACTGCTGCAGTGTATTATTTATTCTCTTGATGTATGCTAGATGTAAGACCCAAAGGTGCACTTCATTATCAGGATCCAGCATCCTTCTGTCTTCCAAAAAATAAAAAAGGTTGTAAAAGTAACAAAGTACTCCATTGAAAACATCAACCCAAAGGCGTTCTATCCGCTGGTTGTGTATGCTTTTCCCGGTTATTGCTGAACCTCTTCCTGGGCCACGTACTGGGTTTCTCAGCATGTATTTGACAACATCAACATTCTCCCCTCCTTTGTCACAACGCACTCTGGATGGTAGACCCCACTTTTCAACAGCTGATAGGAAAAGTGCCAGTACGGTTTCAGCTTTATTGTTTGGACAGCATTCTAAATACACTGGGATACGGCTATATCCGTCAATGCAACCATGAACCACAAGTCGCCATCTTATAAGTTTATGGTTGCCGTCGAAGTGCTGCAGTGCAAGAGGGCGAGTTATGTTATATGTGCGGCGATGTACGCATCTACATTTTCTAGCTTGTACTCCCAGAGGATCTATTTGAGATAGCGACTCCCTCACACTTTCTTTGTACACATATTCCTCTTGAACGAATGTATCCTTGCAGCAATTTTGACCCACAGTTTGGAGAACTCACCTTTATTTCTTGCATTATTATATCAATATCTGCATCTGTTATTGCTGAAAACTTTTCTCTTCGTGTAATACCAAACTTGGCGAGAGACCTCTCGATAGTCCTTTTAGACACCCCAATCATAGTGCTGATCTCCTGGGTTTTAAAATTGCAATCAATAAGAAACTCTAGTACGTACAACTGAAGTATTCGACCAAGAGATCACGAGCCTCAAAAAGACTGCTGAAGACACGCTCTGAAACCCTACTGATCGAATCCAATAATACAGCATGCCTCAGCATATCCTCCACCTTTCCTCTAGCATATTCAATATCCAAGTCACCATCTTCATTTTGAAGTAAATGACTTAAACTCAGTAACTCACTATATAAGACATCTTGAAGTACAGCTTGGTTGTCTTCATCTAGAGCCGCCATCTTGATAATTATAACCAACATCGGCATCAAGTGGAATGCTGGCAAACGGACTGATCATGGCTGATTAAATCATGTCATTATGTACTTTTGAAACACTAGCTAATAATCAAAATACATGGCCCAAATTAAAATGTATGTGCTGATAAAAACGACTTAATGATAAAAACTATGCGACTAATTGTGAATTGCTAAAACAAAATGTTGGTATAATTTTGATAATATTGGCTAATAAAAAAAATACCCTAACTAATTATAAAATGCCAATGGTAAGTGACAGTGTAATTTTGAAAACACTGACTAATAGCAAAATGCTAATTTTTGCGGATATGGCACCCCATAAAACTTTCCATTGCAGAATTGGCCGCCATTTTGAATTTATTGTCAACATCGTTCCCAGGGCCTTCTCTATTTTTATTAATTTGCCGCATTCATTTATATCATTGCCTCAAGGAGGAATTTTGTTTTGATAAAGGGGAATCTTTAGATAAAAGTTTGGGTTCGGCTTTATCCTTTTTGCCACGTGTTTTTATGCACTTTATTTATCCAATTAATAAAATAATTGTACTCCTCTCAACCAATCAGAATGTAATAATTTTGTCATGCATATACTAAAGTAATTTATGACAATGACCCATTCCAAACATTTTTTGGGAATAATAATGTTTCTGATGACCATAATATATTATAATAAATATGTAATAAAAAATATAAACTCACTAGATAAGTACTTCAGGTAGTTCTTCTGTATCATCTTCACTGCAGTAACAAATGGCTTCTAGATCACAGTCATCTAAAACATCTTCCAAGTCCAACTGACAATTATATAAGTTATTCTCTTGTTGAAAAACAGACAATGTTTCAATAGACACGTGAGAGAGTAGACACTGACGTTGAGACTCTAGGAGTGTAAACATCATGGATTGATGGCATAGTAGTTTTCGTTGTGTTTGAGTCTAAATAAAGATATTATATTTGGCGATGAGGATATCGATATACTCCCACGCGATGGCTACAAAGTGAGACCTCATCCCAATGCCACAGTTCGATCCACATGCGGATCCAAGCAGTTTAGCCACTCGATGGAAACAATGGCTCAAGCGATTCAACACTTATCTCCGAGCGGGAAACATCACAAACGCAACACAGAAACGAGCTCTCCTGCTCTATCAAGCTGGTCCACAAGTAGAAGAAATATTTGAAACCTTATCCAATACTGGAGATGACGACGATTTTAAAACAGCCGTCGAGAAATTGTCAGAGTATTTTATGCCTAAAAGGAACCTCGAGTGCGAAATCTATGTATTCCGTCAAGCCCGACAAACTACCGAGGAAACACTGGATCAATATCACACACGCCTTCGAAAACTAGCCTCCACCTGTGAGTTCGGCGACGTTGATCGTGAAATCAAAACACAGATAATCCAAAGCTGCACATCTACCCGTCTTCGACGAAAAGCACTTCGAGATTCCTCACTAACCTTAACCACACTCCTGACGGAAGGCCGCTCTATCGAAATAAGTGAAAAGCAAGCGAAAGGAATCGAAAAATCTCTTGCGTCCGTCGATCTTCGCACAAAACCTCCGAGTGAAATCGACAACAGTCTGAACGCCATTCGACCGCAAAAACAAAAACAACAGTCTTCTCAACGAGACACTGTGAGCCGTAAATGCTACTATTGCGGATTTGATTATCCTCACAAGAACAATCGATGCCCAGCCCAAGGCAAAGAGTGTTCAAGTTGCCACAAGATGAATCATTTTGCAAAGGTTTGCAAAAGCAATCAAAACACAAACAAGTTCTTCTCAAGACCGCAACCAACGCTTGACAGCAAGCCGCCATCAATCAAAACATTGTCAGATAACAAGGCGCCGTGTAATGAAAGCCAGTCATCATCAGAAGAAGAATACTTATACACAGTCAAAAAAGAAAGAACAGATACCTCTAAAGACAACCTTAATGCCAAATTAAAAGTCAATGGAGTGAACTTTCAAGCACTTGTAGATACTGGGGCGTCCATAAACGTCGTCGATGAAATAACTTTCCAAAGCTTATGTAAACAGAAAGCTATCAAACTACATCGTGCAAAAGCTCGCGTATACGCTTATGGCTCACAATCACCGCTTCCAATGTTTGGCGTATTCGAAGAAATCGTAGAATCGAAAAAAAAGATTACAGCTGCTAAGTTTCATGTGACAAAAGGAAACAATGGAAACTTAATTTGTTCCCAAACGGCAGCAGAGCTGGGCTTAATAAAGCTACAAGTCAACAACATCGCTAAAGCGGAAATGGTCAACCAAGACAACGATGCGACCAAAACACAATCGGCGCCGACCAACGAAACCAACACCCATAATTATGATGATACATTTATTCAAGATCTAACCAGTGAGTATCGAGACTTATTCAGTGGAATTGGTTGCCTCAAAAACTTTCAACTCAAACTTCACATAGACCCGAATGTAAAGCCTGTTGCACAACCAGAAAGAAGAATACCATTTCACATTCGTAACAAAGTAGACCAAGAGCTAGCAGACTTAGCAGAAAACGGCATCATCGAACCCTGTACAGGTCCTACTCCATGGGTTTCACCATTAGTTGCAACACCGAAACCGAAAAACCCAGACGAAGTAAGAATTTGTGTGGACATGCGTCTGCCCAACACAGCAATACTCCGCGAGCGCCATCCTATGCCCACTGTCGATGAACTTATTCACAAACTAAATGGTGCTAAAGTGTTTTCCAAACTAGATCTTCGCCATGGCTATCATCAAATATACCTCGCACCGGAGTCCAGGAACATTACTACATTTCGTACTCATAAAGGGCTACATCGATACGTCCGACTCAACTATGTCACATCCTTAGCAGCTGAAGTATTCCAGTTTGCCATAAGCCAAGCCATTGCTGGTATTGATGGTGTCCTTAACATTAGCGATGACATCTTAATCTTTGGTTCTACACAGTCTGCCCACGACACAGCTCTTAGGAATGTATTCGCACGATTGCGACAAGTTGGTCTCACCCTCAACGAGTCAAAATGCGCATACAACAAGCATACCCTCGAATTCTTCGGGATGATTTTTTCTGCAGACGGAGTGAGCCCTGACCCCAAGAAGATAACCGCCATAGTCAACGCGCCCCATCCATCTAATGTCAGTGGAGTTCGCAGTCTACTGGGAATGGTGAACTATTGTTCAAAATTCATTTTCAACTATGCAACCATAACAGCACCTCTACGTCAACTCACCAAGAAGAGCACCAGATTTGAGTGGTTACCAATGCATGAGAAAGCTTGGAAAACATTGACAGCAGCTCTAACTTCTGCCCCAGTCATGGCATATTTTGACACCAACAAACAAACAGAACTCACGGTTGATGCAAACCCAACTGGCTTGGGAGCAATCCTACAACAACACACTCCAGGTAAAGAAGACTACAAAGTGATCGCTTATGCAAGTCGAGCTCTCACTCCTGTGGAACAAAGATACAGCCAAACTGAACGAGAAGCACTCGCCATAGTATGGGCCATGGAAAGATTCCATATATACCTCTATGGTGCAGAATTTGTGCTATACACAGACCACAAACCACTTGAATTAATCTGCAACAATCCTAACTCCAAACCACCTGCCAGGATAGAAAGATGGTTCCTACGCCTTCACAAGTACCGCTTCACAGTAAAATATCGCCCTGGAAAAGATAATCCCTCCGACTATATGTCGCGACACACAGTGGTGACAGCAGAAACATACCATCATAGAAATGTAGCAGAAGAGTAGTACATCAACTTCATTGCTCAACATACAACGCCAAAGTCGATCAGCCTCGAAGACATCAAAACGCATACAAAGGAAGATGCAACTCTTCAAGCAGTTGTCATGTACATCAGAACGGGAAAGTGGCATGAGTCAAGAAAGCTCACAGACCCAAGAATCAACAGACGATAACTTGATATCTACTACAGAGTCCGCAGTGAACTTTCCACCAGCAACGACAACGACTTGGTCCTAAA
>CAXIUP010000180.1:0-117000 GCA_964035015.1 Corallium rubrum | reverse complement strand
TATTAGCCAAATCGGAGGTGGACCTCAGGCTTAACGTCCTTATCCGAGAAGACGACGTCAAGCGCAAGGCTTGACGATTTCCAGAAAAATTAGGAGATCCCCATGTGTCGCCCCAAACTTATGCTCCAAATAAATTTGGTAACACCGGCGCTATCTCCAACAGACCATAAAATTATTCAAAAAACTCATAGAGCCTTGAATAATTACTATTATTTAAAGGCTAACTGATCAACACAGCGGAGCAAACTATGCTGATCGATCATAATCGTAAAACAGAAACAACACACTCAGTCTCATACACGTTTACAGCCGGTTAAGGGTCAGACCACCATTAAATTGATGTTTATCCTTCCCAAAAGGACCGAAGTCCCTTCCGACCCGGGCAAGAAAGCTAAGCCTGCATGAACCGTAAACAGATAAACCACCGAGAGCGGGCAACCAATAAAACTCAAAACAAGATCACCATTTTTCAGAATATTGGCTAAAAAGAATACTGCAAAGAGCGACCAACTAAGATCACTCAGAGAGCCGGTGAACGTAAACAAAATCAAACTGCTTCGGACGAGGAGGCCCCTGTGAGACCGCCCGGAGTCGCTAAGTCCGGGGTCACCGGTGACACTGCCAAGTCCAAAGCGCCAAAAATAAACCAAATAACCAAATGACCAAACCAAGAGGATAAACCAAAACCACGACGACAAGCCAACCAAACCAGGCTGACTTGACGAAGCCAGAGACCAAAAACGAACCGAGGAACTTCGGCAGAAGAACCAAGCCAAAAACTGCATACGGCGTTGTACAAACTCGTAGTTGAGTGTAGAGGTGTTATGGCCAGTAGCACTGAAACCAAGCATGGATCCACCTCAGTCACTCTTGTAGACGCTGATCGCTTTGATTCATCCAGCAGAATCCCACGAACGACCTATTGACCGAAGCCAATAGGCCGAGAAGCGATAACGACCCATAAAAAAGTTATGTTTTGCCCGGGAAGAAGCTGGAGCAACGATGTGGTTCGGCCCAGGTCAGCCCACGCGCTCGAAGCGTCTGAAAGAAAAAAAAAGAAAAAGGTGTCTACGACACGGGGTATTCCCAGGCGGTCACCCATCCAAGTACTAACCCCGCCCGACCGGGCTTAACTTCGGTGATCAGACGAGAACCGGTGCTTTCCCGGTGGTATGGTCGTAGACATTGGAGGAGGTGAAAATATCGCTTTTATAGCGGTCGTTCGGCGTTGTGGCACGAGAGGTCGACGAGGAACATAAGAACGGTGAAATCGAATGTTCCACGAAGTTGTGTGCTCGCCTTGGATGAGTTTGCTTTGGATTGGTTCGTTGTAAGGGGACGAGCGCGAACGCAGGTCCCGACTACCAGAAATTATACGCTCGAGTTACCCACATTAGGGGTAATGGCAGGAGTCAACCCAGTCGAAGTGCAATGAGAGGGCCTCATCCTGAGAGGACTTCCTTGTTGATCAAAGTACCTCTCGCGTCAGGTAAGTATGCATGTGTTGGTCGCAGAAAGCCTATGACTGGGTACTACGAGTCAGCGGCATGTGGTTAATAGGGTGATTTGTCGGCAACTTAATTTCTGCAGCCAGAATGCCAAGTAAGCAAAAATGACGAAAGAAACGGAGATGGATTGGCCGTAGAGCTTGAAGGGTAAGCTCGGGTGGTCAGCAGCGTGTTTCAGCACCGCGCGGATGAGGATCTCTGAGGTCAGGTTGAAGATGATTGAACTGATTGGACAGCCTTGCTTCACACCAGCAGGTATCGGGATGGGTGGAATCTCTTCCGTTTGGGACGTGCACACAGTTGTTGAGGCGTTGGTATAGATATCTCGGACCAAGTTGATCAGCGCATATGGAAAACCCATGTGGAGGCTACCAAAAGCGTTTCGGAGGTCGAGCCAGGCGATGAAGGCATTCTTGCTGTTTCGTTTGCAATCAGCGATCACCGTCTGTAGTGCGAAGGTATGTTCGTGACAGCCTTCAGATGGGCGCGCACTCTTCTGGTTGGGAGACATGAGGTCGTTGTCGATGGTGATAGTGGAGACACGTTGCGAGAGGAGAGCCGTAAACAGTTTGTAGAGGCAAGACATCAGCGCTATGGGACGGAAGTTTCCTGGGTCGTCACTTGGCACGGTGGTCGGTTGCTATGCAATTTGCTCCCGCTCGGCTCATATGACAGATGACTACCCAGCTAGCACAATTACGTTGCGCTAACGTTGTGGCAACGTTCGACGAACGTTCCAAAAACGTTGCGATAGAAAGTTGGAATAACGTTATTTTGTCGACTCCCAGGAACGGCGTATTAACGTTACAAAATAACGTTGAAATCAAACATTGATACCACATTCCAGAAACTTTCAGATATTCCTACAACATTCCAGCAACTTTCAAATCGAAAGATAACGTCTGAAAACATGCGACTGCCAAAAGCGATTATATATCATAAAAAAAATAATAATAAAATAATATATATATAATCGGGGAACGTTTAAGAATGTTTCAATTGATCAGTTTTTATCTTGTTTTAACCAGTCAATTTAGTTTCCCGCCGCCTACAATTAAACGTACGTCATTTACGTTTCAAACGTAAAACAACTCATGCGGTTGTTTGCAGTTCGCCCCAAACGCAAATGGCTGTTAGAAAAATGGCGCAATTAAAATCTTAATTCAAGTGTATTATTAAATCACGTCGTGGTTCTCTTAATAGCTACTGCGGAACATTTTCGCTGGAATAGGTTGCTTGATTAAAGGAACAATTATGAATACTAATTTATTATTGAAAATGTGTTTATTTTGAACAGAATCTAACCGATTACATTCATGCATTGAAAAGTAATTAATAATGCAATTGAATTTTGTTATAAAAGATGGTTTTTATTTACAAGACTTAAAACAGAACAAACAAGTTTTGTAAGAGAAATAAAGAATTATGTTTATTAAATCATATTACTCTGCGGAATGCGGGTGAGTGTTAATGACGTCATGACACACAGATAGTTGCAACGGTTGATTGAACATGTTGTCAAGTGAAATTTTGAACGTTGCTATGTGATCGTTGAAGTGTTGAACATTTAAAGACAAATCAATCAACTTGCGGGGTGATTTTGACAGGTTTCTTTGAAATCACGCCGCAAGTTGATTGGTTTGCTTTTATTCCGGTGAAACTCGCAACTGTCAAACGTAAACAAACGCGGAAAAAATCGCAAAAATGGCAAAGGCCGTTAAAAGTTTTTTGAAGTTAAAACCGTTGAAACAAAACAAAATTGTTACCAGTCAAGTATATTAACAATTAATCTTAAAAGTACAAACAGTAATATAGCTTTTAAAATATCCAATTTGAAACCATCATTGGGATAACCAAATTACATTACACAGTTTCAGGCTTTTCAGGCTTCTAAAAAATAAAAGGAAACAGCTAGTGACAAAGAGTTCATTACATGATTTAAATTAATTTATTCAATGAAAATTCACCACTAATCTCTTTCTTATATATATATATATATATATATATATATATATATATAATTAATAATTCATGAGTTTTGCAGCCAATCCAATTTCAGAAATTACGTCACATGTATACCCCTGTAAACCCCATACAAACCACTAGTGCTTGTAACTAATTAGCATCTCAATATGATTATCCCAAAGGCATTTTTACTATTCCACTAGTGCTTGTAACTAATTAGCATCTCAATATGATTATCCCAAAGGGATTTTTACTATTATTACTCGCGTCCTTGTTGTATTGAATATACAATCACTCGCCTTCGGCTCGTGATTGTATAATTCAATACAACACGGCCGCTCGTGTTGTAAACATTACATACATATATATATATACATACATACATACATACATACATACATACATACATACATACATACATACATACATACATACATACATACATACATACATACATACATACATACATACATACATACATACATACATACATACATATATATATATATATATATATATATATATATATAACACTCATTAATAATTCATGAAGAAAACACAAAAGAAATCATGACCGTGAAGGAGGTTGTATATCTGATACAAACCACACGTGGTTGTATCACATATACAACCACTAGTGGTTGTATATCAGGTCACTATCTCCGCTCTAAAACATTGAAATTGAGCTTTTTCTGAATTAATCTGAACAAATATTACTCATATTAACATCAAAGACTCGGCGTGTTTTAAGCTGTTTACAACATTCGCGTCCGTGTTGTATCGAATATATAATCACTCGCCTTCGGCTCGTGATTGTATATTCGATACAACACGGCCGCTCATGTTGTAAACATATATATATATATATATATATATATATATATATATATATATATATATATATATATATTTGTGGAATTCATTACTAATTCATGAGTTTTGCAGCCAATCCAATTTTAGAAATTACATCACATGTTACCCCTGTAAACCCCATACAAACTAAAAACCAATGATGCTAATTAGTTACAACCACTAGTGGATGTATACTCTTCTGATACAACCACTAGTGCTTGTAACTAATTAGCATCTCAATATCCCAAAGGGATTTTTACTATTCATTCATTTCACAAGTTGTTTACAACACTCGTGTCCTTGTATAGATTGCCGTTGTCTGTTCAGTCATAGATGCACAGGTGACGTCACAACGTGGTAAGAACAAAAAAGTGGCCCACGAGACGCTATCGAGTGGGTCACGATGTTCTTAACACGTTGTTACGTCCTCTAATAGATCATGGCCAACAACCAATGAAAACACGCATAGCATGCAGGGTTTTGTATAAATATATATACCTTGTATCTCGAACCTCCAGGCTTGTGTGGAGTATGTTTTAGGTATTCGGCAATGTGCTCTTCAATTTCTACTTCATTTGCCTTTTTATGCACCCTGAGGCAAGCCTCTAAAGTTATAGAGATGCAAGAAATATTTCATTATTCAACCATTTAACAACATAATGTAGACAGCACACAACAATTAAAACAGGTTCTTATTTGAGAAATCAGGAAAAAAATAGCAAAAATAAAAATAACTGTTTTATATGCATGCAACCAGACTTACGTAAATAAATAAATATATATATATATATATATATATATATATATATATATATATATATATATATATATATATATATATATGCTAAAAATTAGCGCAAATATACAGCAATGTTGTATAGTTAGTTATTTGCAAGTTATTTGGATTGTTAGCCAATCAAATTTATCACACGGGAGACTACTTCATGTATGCTTATAATTTTGTCCTGGTGCAAGTCACGCTACTTCTCTGGCCTTTTTAGAGTTTTCTTTTTCCATAAAAATTTGTTGGTCAGAGCAGTTGTATAATAAATCTCTTATAAGATGTTTTGGTGTGTAGTATCGCTGTTTATAAAATAACATGTATACTACGCGAGCCCCGATTGGTCAATTGCCGTGTTTGAATCAGAGTATCCAAACACGGAAAATTCCCGCCAAAACGGTTTTTTGAAAATGTCGGACAGTATATCATATTTACTTGTGATTATTTTATAAAAGAAATACCAAATGGTTTTCTCCGTGTTTGGAGACCCTTATCCAAACACTTGGGAAATTGCTCGACTTTCGAAAAGCTAAAAACACTCGCCTACGACTGGTGTTTTGATATGCTTTTCTCCAGTCTCGCAATTTCCCGCGTGTTTGGATCAGAGTATCAAAATCGTATAGTATAGAAAAATCGTAAGCGTATTGGATCTATATATGTGATATAGACTCGCTCTAAGTTTATCGCTATTTTGTAACGGCTGAGATAAGCTTAATTTTCAAAATTACTACGCCAATGAACATATGAAGTGATCAATTTTAGAAGTCATTTAGAAACCTTGCAGTACGGGCTTTATCGGATATAAAACACGAGGCGATAGCCAAGTGTTTTAGAGCCGATATATATATATATATATATATATATATATATATATATATATATATATATATATATATATGAACCTCTTTAGGCTAACTTTGAAAAACCTAGGTTCTTATAATATTACTGTACAAGTAATATAATTATATATATAAAAAGATTCAAAGCAAATTATTTAAATACATATGTACTTACTAATAACCAATCTGCATATGGAAAGTTCTTTGAATGATAGTTTCGACTTTCTTCCCTTTAAACTGAACAGTGACCAAAGCTTGTTGGTTCCAAGCTTTGCCAGAATTCGTCTGGTGCTGACAGCACTGCTGTGACCACACAAGGCAACCAAGAACTGTAGCTAATAGATTTAAAAAAAATTAAGTTAAAGAAACAGCTCTTGTTCATTTCCTAGATGGGGTGTGTAATTTTACACAGGAGAAAAACTAGCAGACCTAATTGATCACACAAAAAATCACCTCACACATAACATGAACACAACGCTAAAAACACTGCATAAAAAATACCAAAAGCCATATAGAACACTTTCATAAAGGCCTTCGCTTTATATATTCCTTTGTGTGCATCTAAATTAGTCTTTCTGTCCTCGTTATGAAGCAAAAATTCTTTTGAATTGCAGACACACAAACGAGGGCAGAAAGGCTTATTAAGATGGACATAAAACAATATTCAAATTATCCAATAACCAAAATAAGTAACTACATTGTACCATTTTTTTCATGAAGTCCTCCTCATCAACTCGAACAGACAAAGCTTTCAGACCTTCAACAGTATCAATTGGGTTAGGGAGGATATCTTCTAGCATGTCATTACCACCAACACCCCTGGTGGCACTAAGTAATACACGTAGCATTGACAATCCCTCATTTTGCTTTTCAAGCATCATTTCCAGCTTTGTTAGAACACTTCTTTGGAAGTCTATGAGAAAGACAAGCAAAACAGTTAATTTAAAAGGAGTCTGACAACTATTTTAATTTGTCTTTGCTTAGAGAATTTGCTAAGAAAAGACATTCTTCAACTTACTTTCATTTTGACCTTGTCTAAGGGAGCTAGACATTCTATTGGTTGGTGTCACCTGTATACAATCATCTAATGGTTGGGTTCCATTTAAAGAAGTATTAAACTGGGCTAAATAAATAGACAAGATGAAGAAATTAAAAAAGTCAAAATGCACATATTCTACAAGTGTGAGCCTTACATCTTACGTACAAATTCATTTAACTTACTTCCAAAATTATCTCGTCTTTGAAAAGTAGAGGTGGAACTACAGGTACTCAAAGGCGCACTGGGGAAAGTTGGCGAAATGCTTGTTCCATAACTGGAATTGTCAAAGTCATGAAACACGTCAACTGTAGTAATTTAAAAAAAGGAAAATAGAATTAGTCTTTTTTAGTTTGCTTTTGCTGTACAAGAGAGCAGTAGAAAGACCTAAAACGACCTGGAGGAGGACAGTGGAAGTAGAGACGGCAGGTGGGATGGAACTGGAGCACTGCGAGAGCAGTAGCCAGAGACAGGGTGGAATGGAAACAGAATGTTCAGGCCTTATGCACCTACTGGTGCGAAGAGTGATGATGATGATGATGATGATGGGTGGTGGTTATACAACCTCTTAGAAACATCTTACTTACTGGTATTGGTTGGCAAAAGTATATGATGGGCAGCTTTGAGAATTTCTGATGTGGCACCTGGAAGAGTATTGTCTGTGCCATTTCTGCTAACTGGTAAACTCTTTTGATGTGATGTTGAACCAGCAAAGGTTGGTGCAGCTGGCAACAGTGGTAGCAGTGTAGGAGATTTTGCAGCAGATCTCTTTTTTATTGGAGTGTCACTTTCATCGCCTTGAAAAAAAAAACAAAAACAGAATTGTATCACCCACAACAGACATACAGTAGGAAACTAAATTATTTCGTTAGCTGTGTAACCATATTGTTGATAGATTCCACATCAACGTAGTCCAAGCTCTACCAAATGCAACTCAAAGTTATAGGTTTTGTAAACTGTTATGTATTTCAATAACGATTGATTGCATGTCAATTACGGACCCATTTTCAAAAATACTGTGGCGGTTAGAGGATTGTAGTACAGTATATAGCCCGGGTAGAACTTACAGTACCACATAAATAAATGAATTATAAGACAAATTTGCATACAGTAGATGTATCTACTAAGAAGGCAAAGCAATCCCTTCGTAGAATACAATCATTGAAAAAGGCTCGTCATCCATCTTTTCCACGAGGCCAAACACAAGAGACAATACAGTATTTCTGAAAGCGCTAGTTATCATTATTATTGAAATAAACAACGGTTTACAGAAGCGAAATTGGGAAGGTATTTCCATTTCGACTGTAAGGTGGATTTCCATTCAGTGATTTTTGTCGTGAAATTGACATTTTGTATTTTTGCGATTGCTTTCTAGGGGGGATCTGTTCCAGCCCATGGCTCATAACAAAAAGAAAACGATCACAAAAAATTGCTTGCTTGTCAAAAAAATTTGAAAATGAATTGAAAATGCTTGGCAAATGAAGCATTTTAAACAAATTAGTATATAAATTACTTAATTGAACATAAATCTATAACTAGAAAACATTAATGTCAGAACTCAGAAGTAGCTTTAGCTACTTACTAGTTACTACCATTGTACAGCTACTGTATACAGTACTAGTGAAAAAAATTAAATAAACTAAAAATATAGCTAGTCATTAAATAAAAAGATATCTGCTGGAGCTAGGTCGAAAGCTGATCTTACTACCGGTATATTGTGGTTTGATTCACTAGGACTTTACTACATCATGAATTAATTCTTTAACATTTAATTGCTTTTCAGTTAGGTAAAATTATATACAGCTTACCATCACTAAACTCAGACAATTCCACATAGTCATTGTTGCCAGGCCTTTTTCTCTTTCTTTGAGCATACTCTGAATCAGAATCTGATTCCACACAAGATGATATTTCAGATTTCTTTAATATCTTAAGAGCCTTTTCATAGTTGTCTATACCCAAAAACAATACACAGAAAAAGAAAGGCTAAATCAGTTACAATCAACACAGATTAAGACAAAACATATTAATGTACTTGTTGCATAAGCCCAGAGAGTTGATGGCTTTTGACCATACATACTGTATGTAAATCCAGTGAAACAATTGAAGTTAGACAGCCTTTCAGTGCAAACTGTCTATTAATATTACCTCGTCAACACAAACGAAAGGTTACAAAACACAGTGTTGCAATTATAATATCCAAGAAGCTTTTATACTGAGAGCTTGTCTAATATTAACCATACCGGTCTTTAGCACCACCACATTTTTTTAAATGGTGTGTTTTAAACTTTTCAGTGTATTTACAACAATTGTTACCACTAAAACTATCTTCTATTACCAGACCATTGTCTATGTACTTACAATTAAGGAGGATATATATATTTATTATATAGATGCGAGTGTTTTATTAGAAAATATGCCGTGTCGTATTTTCCATATCCTCACTAGTGAAGATATCGATGACATCATTAAGAATTTTACCTCTTTTTGCATTGAATCTATATAATAAAAAGAAAATTACACCCTGGCTTGAAGATATGAATTTTATCTTATCGTGGTAAAAACGATATTTTACTCATTCGCTACACTCATTCGTAAAATATTGTTTTCACCACTTGAAGATAAAATCCATATCTTCGCACCACCGTGTAATATCCTCCCCCCTCCCCCCTCTCTCTCTCTCTCTCTCTCTCTCCCTCCATATACATATACATATATATGTATATATCCTCCTTAATATATATATATATATATATATATATATATATATTTTTTTTTAAGTATTGATACATTAATCAATCTGTCTGTCTATGAATTTCTCCTTTTTCTTGACTAGGTTCTACCAGTCTCTAACCATCTGATAACCAATCATACCATAAAGTCTGAGTTTAAGTCTGAGGGAGCATGGGTGGCTTGTGCTGTTAGGGTACTGTCTCTCACCAAAAGTTAAGCCCGGTTAGAGGGGGTTAGTACTTTCATGGATGACTGCTTGGGGATGAACTAAAGTGAGTAGAGTTGTAGTTGATCTCTCCTGTGCTTCAAGGGTTTTTCACCGGGTTCTCCGGTTTTCCTCCCTTTGTAAAATCGACACCTACATCATGGTAGTCATGTTCAATTGGGGCATTTCACCCTGTTTGACTACCAGTTGCTATAGCCAATAAAGTTATTATATCTAAATCTAATCTACTGTACAGTACATGTAAATCCACAGATACATAATACACAAACAACATCCTGAAATAGATGTACCTGCATAAGCGAACACTCGGATTTTATACTTCTTCCAAGTTTCTTTGTCTGGCATTTCACAATTTTTCACCTTCTTTGAAGCACTTGTTCGTGGCCAGTAGCAGTATAGAGCCTTTAAAAACGAAATTTAAAACCTATCACTTTCAACAAAAGAATATTAACATGCCAGATGAATTACTACATGTACAACTTTATTATTTTAGGAATATTCCACTGAAGATTTGGCAGCAACTTATTTTAGCATTTTAAAGAGATTTTTCAATCTGAACACTACGATAAAATAAACATGATAAAACAATGTAATGTGCAGATCATATCTACACCCCTTTCTTGCTTATGAAAAAGATACTTAACCAAGCATGGTTGGAGAATTCATGAATAATCCCAGAGCTAAATTAATAGTACACTACATACCCCATCATGTGTCTGTATCCAATTTTCAGCAACAATTTCTACTGCCTTTTCACCAACAAATTCAATTACTGCAAATTTAACCATCTGAACGAGAAATGCATAAACAATTTATTATCACCAACTTTCCTGTGACTTTAATCGCATCTGTCAGGAGGAGAAAAATCACAGCAAAAATCACCTGTGTAAATAAGAGTTAAAGGCTGATTTCCAGTCAGTGGAATTTTGCGCAGGGGTGGGATTTTTCTTTGTCTCACGAGCACTCGATCAGTACTAATCAAATTCAGAGCACAAAAGACAAAGAAAAATTCCACCCGCTTGCAAAATTCCACTGACTGGAAGAGCACTGGACAAACTAGCAACACCAATTCAATTGTAATTGAATAATAAACATTAGTGTCCAACACAAAACACAGACTATTTATTTTTCAATTACATTTTCCATGGGGCTGGTTGTACAAAGCCTGGATAGTTTATCCAATGGATAAGTCATTTAAGTGACTCATGGATAAAATTTAAGTTGTCTTTTTCAAAGCATTGAAAGCACTGTTCACTCACTAAGACGTTTCTGCCAGTCAGGCTATTCAGGTTTCATACAACTGGCCCCAGATTAATAGATTACAAAAATTACCTGTTACAGTAGCTGTTAGTTGGTATGCAGTAATGCCATAAACAAAATTTTGGTTGGCCCAAGGTCAACTTTGAGTGCTTGTTTGTGTAACACCTCTGGAGGAAGCACTTTCATACTTGTCCACCGTTGATTTGCTTTGTGCACACCAATGAGGCGGGAATCACATGGAGTTACAAACAAAGGTTCAGTTCTCTCATAAAGTCGGCAAACAAAGCGTTTGTTCCCTCTTTCATCATTGCAACCAACCTCAACTACTTCACAGCATGATGAATCACTTAAAATGAAAGCATTATTTGGCTTCTTCAAGGCAACAGCAGCTTCAGAATCTGCACTTGAACAGATGTGACGGAGAGCGGAAGACTCGCTCAGACGTTTTACAATCTGTCCCAAAGGATTCTTTCCTGAGCGCACAAATCTTTTCAATTGTTGCATATAGTTCTCAAATGGGAAAGCACTGCATGCATCTAAGCTCCCATACTTTTCTACGTCAGCAGCCAAATGCAGCATACTATGCACATTGTACACTAGAAACTCACTACCATACAAAAGTTGACCCTGCTCAACAAAGTATGTCAGCAATTCATTGGCATACTTTCTGTGCTTTGGAGCTAGGGTAGGGCTGACCAAAATGGAGCTGGCAACACTAAGACACAGAAAGTGGTCAAATAAATCAGGCCTCAGAATGCCATTTAGCACCAGCTTTCCAGTGTACAAAAGAAACTGCCTGTATTCAGTAGCTTTCCACCTATCAACTTCTTTTAAACTTCTTGGCTTTCGTGCAAACAAGCTAGGTATAAAGGGCTTCAGATCAACCAGCTTAGCACTAATTTCCTCTACCTGACCTGCAGATTCTTACTTCACGTTTTCCTCTTAACCAAATCAAAAGCAATTTTTTCATGACCCCTAAACACAGTTGGTGCATGTAGTCAATTGGAAATTGCTTAATCATATCGACAGGCAAGTTGCAGAAAGGACTTAAACCATGATGATGCTCAATGTTAACCTGCTCTCTGAAGGACAAATCAGTGCGTAGTTCAATGTCCTTAGAGTTTGTGTACGCCACTCGACCAACCCACTTGCCTTTCTGTGTACACTTGTCACAGCCAAAATAACCAGAACATAGTTTAGTGGCTTTTACAAGGGCTCTAGCTGGAGCATCACAGACCACACAGCGCAATGAAACTGGGAGGGTTTTGTCACCATCTTGCAGTCCATGCTGCAGAACATTACCCAAATCTCTGGTTAGGTCTTCCAAAAATTCCAAATTACCTGGCTTAGAAGCTCCATATGTTAGTACCACTGGAAAGACAGTTACAGGTTGTACATTTACTATTGCACACAAAACAGGCCACAATGATTTGTTTGAACTTTTGAACAATGGCAGGCCATCAACATTCAGAGAAATTTCTAGGGAATCAGTTTTATCAACTATGGCTGGAGGATATTTCTTAAACTGCTTCAATAATTCACTGGCCACAGGAAAATAAACATACTCCATCCCTGACTTTGTCTGAATAGCAATGTCTCTTGTAGTTTTTAATAAAGTTCGTGCAGACGCAGGTAAATTTGGGTGGCCATTTTGCTTTAGAAGCATCAGCAGGCTATCTACTGCATTTTGCTTAATAAGGAATTTGCTGGCCCATTCTGCTAAACCCTCTTCAAGACAATCATCTTTCAACAACAGATCATCTTCAGAATCTGAAGAGCAACCGAAATCATTCCCCAGAGCTAGATCAATATCATTGTTTGGTGCATCAAAACAGATGTCTTCTAGACATGCACGCTTTGGTCTAGGTTGGGACTGTTCTGTGATATTTTCAGTGTCACGACTCATCGGCAGTGCACCATCAACATCAATAGGAAGTTCAAACATGTCATTGTTGTCATTCTCGACAGAATTAGCAATATCATTGTTTCTCAATATTCTAGATGCAGCAACCCAATGTCTTTGGTATTGTGCCCTATTTGCCATTATGTCATATACCACAGGCTATAATACTATAATAACAAAAATGAGAAACAATTACAACTAAACTCATTTTGAAGAATTAATTAAATTTGGGCAACCATTAATCTTAGTCCTTGTGAGTTAGGTAAACAACCTACATGTACTTTCATGAGGTTTCAGAAATTTTTTCTTTGTTCGGAATAAAGCAAACTCAGATCAATTCAAGAATACCCCCCTCCCCCCTTCTGGTAGTCATATACTTGAATGACCCAAGTCAGCCATTCAAGTATACAGTAAGGCCCCAATTTTTATCATATTCATCAGATTTTGAAACTTTTACACTTGTAATTTTTGTAGAATGTTATCTTTCATTAAATCTCATTTAACTACGAGTACCGGTAATACTTTTACTGATGCTTGAAATGATTATTTTTCCAAGCACAAGAGCTTGGGATGTTGTGGTAAGTACTGTTTGCTTCACTTCTATGATTTTCACCAATCTTTGTTAGTTTGCTATATATTAGTAAACTATTAGTGGTAGTTGCAACTAAGAAAAATGAAAGTTATTCAACAAGATATGCTTTCGCAATAACTCAGTAACATTTATAACTTTCTTGTGTGTGTGTGTGTGTGTGTGTGTGTGTGGGTGTGGGGGGGGGGGGGGGGGTACTTGAATCGCTGTAAATCTGTTGTTGTTTTTTTGCTCTGGCTATCTAATGGCTAAAAACCCTGGCTCCAGTCTCTAGCTATGATATAATGTTACATTGTTATGCCATAATTATCACTATCTTTTACGAAATTAAGCTGTTTATATCTCAGCAAAAACAGCAAACCTTATACAAACATCACATTACTTCATGCAGTATTTACTGACCACGTGTAGTCAATAATTATTTCATGTTTCCATATAAGCGACAAAATAAAACTGATAAAGGATCAACACAAATATAACTAGGAAAAGAATTACTTACTTTATAATATAAGAGCGACGATGGATTTAGACAACAGGCTTATGAGATGGGTTCTCGAAGCAAGATAGCTAGATGAAAACAAGAAAAAAACCCATTTTTTTTATTTTCACAGTGATATTCGAATAAATAGTCAAAATCAAACAACTTTTTAAAGGCTACAACAACCCCTCAACCTATGGAATGACCTGATTGCAAAACTAACTCCTCTTTAGCCAAATTAAGCTGTCTCTATCCCAGCAAAGACAGCAAATCTTATACAAACATCACATTGACCATGCAGTATTTAGTCCATATTATTTTCATGTTTCTCATACAAGCAACAACAAAAAAATCATACGGAATTAACACAAATATAACTAAGAAGAGATTTACTTACTTTAAAAGCGTTGATGGAATTGAACGACAAGTTTACCAGACGGATTCTCAAAGATAGATAGTTCGACGAAAACAGGATGGCTATGAAACAACAGTATACCTTCGCTCGCTGCGTGTCTGATGCACATGCGTGAAGAACCGCTGACCAGTAGAAAACGTTTTCCTGCGTGAACTCTTTCCCAGGCTCAAACGGTAAAGACCGTCATGCATGTACGAATTACGAAGCATATTTATTCCTGTTTTACATCATTAAATATATTTTACTATATTGTATATTGCTATTGTGTTCTCACAAAGAATTTTGAAGTTCAGTAAAAACGTTTAGTTCTTTTAGTTTTTTATTTACCAGGCTGGTGTGTACGTCAGATCAGTTGTCTAACACAAACTGGCCATACACTACATTAAATCTGATTCCTCGACAAAAAACAACATAAATTGCGCGCGTAAGTATTAACGTTGATGAAATGTCATTGCATTTAAATGTACTTCAAACGTTGCAACGCTCGAAACGTCTGAGACACATAAATAGAACGTGTCTGAACAACGTTCATCTCGAACGTCAATACAACGTTCTCTTCACAAGGTCGTCGTTACCACAAACAAAAACAATGTTGTGGCAAAGTTGTGCAAATGTTAGGTCCGACCTAACCAAACCACAACCTTTTACCAACGTTGTGATTACGTTGTGTGCTAGCTGGGTAGTGCTTAGTTCCCTTCCTCGCATTTCTGACGCGGCTCAAGATACTCAACTTCAGTGGCGTATATTTTTGATAATTAATGGCCTAATCTTTCAAGTTGTGGCAAAAATGTACGTAGATGACACCTATTTTGGCCCTAAAAAACTAAAAAACATCGTAACATTCACATACATTGAGAAATACGTACCTAAGTAGACCCGTCTGTCAGCTGGTTTGCTGGTTTACACGTGAACACAGAAGACCAAATATAACTTTCAGAGGCTCCCTGGGTAGGATAAATGTCCGATAAACAAACCCCCCTTGACAACCCCCCTTTCTTTTCTACCTCGTTGAAGAAATCGGCAAAAGAAAGCCCAAATTTTCACGATTTTCGCGGATTTTGACCAAAATTACCAGTAAAAGCTAAACTACATTCAAAATTCTCAAGGGGAAATTTAAGTTTCATCTGTGATTTGAATATATGGATGGCTAGCAGTTCAAAACAAAGGTAAGAAAGTGCGCTGTAAATCTCAAACTGATTTGCATAACATCCTTTTATTTGTGTCAAGCCATTTTGTTTGCTTGACCCCTGTGGTGCTTTCAATTTCAGCTCGCCTACACTTTGTTCAAAATGCAGTAAAAATAAGTTTCACGTTGGCAAATGTAACTTGGAAGGGCAGGTTAACGCTTTCTGGGAAAAATCAACATTTTTCCAGCTTAAAAATACCTAAAAGGTTAGCTGTTTATAAAGGATGTCCGCGATCAGTTCGTGACACTGAGCAAGACATCTTGGGTATTTTGGCAAAGCAAGAAGAACTGGAGTGTCAGGTTAGCGTCACAGAGGAGAAAGTAGCAATTGGAAAGTAAGTTTTATTCATCTAAGTTTGTATTTGAGACCTGAAGTGATCAAAGTTAGAACTCAATATATCATAGTGTCACTTTTAATGCAAGTGACTACTTGACTGATTAATTGTAATTGTTCAACCATTATTCACCAGTCAAGACTTGACTAGTTCATTGTTGTTCAACCACTATTCATCAGCCAAGGCTTGACCGGCTAATTCAGTGTTGTTCAACCACTATTTATCAGGCAAGGCATGACTGGTTAATTGTTGATCAACCACTATTTATCGGGCAAGGCTTGACTGGTTAATTGTTGTTCAACCACTATTTATCAGGCAAGGCATGACCAGTTAATTGTTGATCAACCACTATTTATCAGGCAAGGCTTGACCGGTTAATTGTTGATCAACCACTATTTATCAGGCAAGGCTTGACCGGTTAATTGTTGTTCAACCACTATTTATCAGGCAAGGCATGACCAGTTAATTGTTGATCAACCACTATTTATCAGGCAAGGCTTGACCAGTTAATTGTTGATCAACCACTATTTATCAGGCAAGGTATTACCTGTTAATTGTTGATCAACCACTATTTATCAGGCAAGGCTTGACCGGTTAATTGTTGATCAACCACTATTTATCAGGCAAGGCTTGACCGGTTAATTGTTGTTCAACCACTATTTATCAGGCAAGGCATGACCAGTTAATTGTTGATCAACCACTATTCATCAGGCAAGGCTTGACCGGTTAATTGTTGTTCAGCCACTATTCATCAGGCAAGGCATGACCGATTAATTGTTGATCAACCACTTTATCAACCAAGACTTGACTACTGTAGCTTGATTTGTTGTTCAACCACTATTCATTAGCCAAGGCTTGACCAGTTTAAGTGTTGTTCAACCACTATTCATTAGCCAAGGCTTGACCGGTTAATTGTTGTTCAACCACTATTCATCAGTGAAGGCATGTTGGCCAAACTCATCTTTTACTATACATTATCCTGAATATAAAGCCTGAGTGTTTGTATATTTTACATTGTAGCATTTACAGTAGGTTATTAAGCTAGTGTACTCCAAGTGCAAGTTGATTATGCATTATATTTCATATTTTGCAGATGTGCTTCTATCGATAGCTCAAGGCCAGTGGAAAGAAAGTATATAGTAACTAAATAATGTTGATGGATTATTACCACACATGAAGATAGTGAATGACCAATTTTTCAAAAGAGTTCTTTGAATATTTACTAAGAATAATAGAGAATTAAAAAGACAGTGTGCATATACTGCAGTTATTTAAAAAGATATATTGTTACTTGTTACCTAACTTTATTATTAATTTTTTTGCATATTTATGTACATTGAACTTTGGTTATATTATTGTAATACAGATACAGTGCATGCGATGGTCAGTTGTCAACTTTGTCCTCATGGTTTGTCCTTTGGTAAAGCCAGCTAACTAACAATGATTATGTTTGAATGACCTTGGCTTGAATGAAGCTTCACACTAGCCCTGTTTGGTTGTTCTCACAATTAAGCAATCATTAATAAGCAATTATTGAGTATTTATCATGTAGGATACATGTTTCAATGTTATAAAAATTATGTATTGCAGTGTGGTTGTTGGTCTGTGCTATTCTTAAATACTATTAGTGTTTTTAATTTCGTTGATAGTTTACAAAGTCATAATACAATTAAGTCAGAAATAATTATGATGTTTGCATAATGAAAGCTGTGAAAGTTATTGCTGTTGAAGGGAGAGAACGCTTCACAATAATTATGAAGCGTTCTAATTGTGCTGTGTATTACTCGACGGTTCCACTTCCATACTGAACAACATTTCTATTGCGATAATTTGGTTATCACTTAACCATCGCTGCGCGCGACCGTAAAACGCCATTAGTTTGCCTTCCTTCTTGTGGTCTAAGAAGGCTCCAAATATTTCGCAACGTTAAACTTAACTTGAACATGAAATATACCCCTAGATATGCTCTATGTGAACTTCTGAGTCGCCGAATCCGCCATTTTGTTTTAGCTCCGAAAATTGTCCCACATAGAAACCGCTGGAAAACCGAAGCCCGCGCTTCCGGGAGCAAAAGCCTTAGCAACCGACCACCGTGTGGGCCTTTCTTGTGTATGAGGATGGTGGTGGCTTCTTTCCATGCCGGAGGTACTCGTTGGGCTAAGAGGCACTTGTTGTACAGGATTTGGGAACTTCGGCGTTGGGGTCCACAAGACGAAGGTGTCGGTACTCTACGCGATCTTTGCCAGGTGCGGAGTTGGCCATGGAGGCGAGTTTGCGTTTGATCGCGTGTGTGGTAAAGGGTTCGGCCAGAGACTCATCGGTAGGAGCAGGTGTGACGAGGTCAGCGAGTAACTGGTGGTGTTCGTCATGGTTGATAGTTTTTTCGCTGTTGGCTGCCTTGAAAAAGTCATGGGCGGCTTCTGTCGTACCCGAGTAGTTAACTGAGGAGGTTTGGAGGACTTTCCGAGCAGCACGTTTCTTGGAGAGGTGGTAGAGCGATTGAAGTCGGCCAGCTTCTATTGGGTTGAATGTGAGGCGTCGACGGTTATGGTTGGGTTGTTTGTTCTTAGGTCGGTTAGGAATGGCAGGTTGTGGGCGACGTGGTCTTGGGTTTTGTGCTTCAGTGAGGCGTTTACCTTCTGCAAGGGCTGCTGTGGCGAATTCATCACAGGTGGTCACAAACTCGTCAAAGGTGGAGGAGGAGGTTAGTCGGCTGGTCCACGTCGTGACAGAGGTGGGTGTGTCTTCAACGTCGGGATCAGGGTCGAAAGGAATGTCATTAGGTGGTAGGTTGTCTATTGGCGGAGGCGGGATATCATTTTGGAGGTACGGAGGTGACAGTGGAGGATCACGAGGTTGGTTTAGGGTAGTGGGCATAGGACGTGGAGGAGGAGAAGGGACCATCGAGATGTCATTGACATTGGTGATATCTTCAATGTTCGGTAGGTGGGAAACACGGTTATTTCTGGTTGAGAGGGACACCTGCGTGTGATGTTGAGGTTCTGTCGTAGTGGTTCTTTGAGGTATAGGATGCAGGAAAGAAGGACTAGGAACGGGGAGAAAAGGCAGTCAGCCCAGTATCTCCGAGTCCATGGTGTCGTTTAACAGAGGAAGGAGCCGTCGGTTGATGGCAGCCATGGGAATAGTTGTGGTATCACGATGGGTTTCGGGTGGTGGTAGAGGTGTTAGCGGTTGGTCATCGAAGAAGTCAGCGGCAGTGGCACGGATAGGTGGTGTTGGAGGATGGATGGAGGTAATTGGGGTGATGTGGGCAACGCTGAGGACTCGCTGGTGGGTAGGTGAAATGTTCACCATTGGTAATTCGGAGGTGACACGAACGGGCTCTGTCGGCGGCGAAGTGGTGGAAGATGACGCAGTGAACAGCGTGGAGAAAACTTCGGTTGGCTGTGACGAAGGACTGAGTAGCATGGGCGGAGACTGGAACGGTGGAAAGTCTTGGCCATCCGGTGACTCGGAGAGGAGATCTGATGTGGGTGAGGACTGGGGAGAAACAGGTGGTGACATCGTGGATGACGGGCTCAGGGCTGGTGGCATTGATTGTTGTGCTTCGGTTATCGGTCGAATACCCTCCGGATCTTTGATATGTTCTTGGTGTTGGCTTTGATGACGTGGGATTTCGTTTGGCTGGAGATAGATTTGGCAAATTTGACACAAATGTTTAATTGTTAGTTCGCAATCCGGGTGTTTAATGTTTATATGCCTGAAGATGCCATTAGTTGCTTTCCGATTCCGGAAGTTTCGCTTGCAGATCGGACAGGCGAAGTCTTGGCTGCCTTTGAAAATGTCACGAGTTATGCTGACAGGGGTTTTCGTTGGCGCTCGATGGTTGTTCTTATTGCGGTGGATAGACAGGTGTCGGTCAGAGGTAAAAACGGAACTGCATTCACAAGAGATAGGCATGATAATAGAAACAACAATGTCGTAATGAAAATCACGAAACAATTACAGGCCGTGATAAAAATCACAGAACAAATAGTCACCACAGAGAAGAAAAAGAGCGAACGAAACAAAGCCCACGTTCGAACGCCCACAAGAAAGTACAAGTAATAAGATAAAATGCAAATTACGGTAATCACTACCCGTAGCGGAAAATAATATTTAAATTTAACAATAACTCTAGACTAAACAGATTCCGACTAGCTCGGTACTTGGATAACCCCTAGTCTTCGCTAGTCAGGAAATAATAATATAATGTCGAACAATAAAGGGACGACTCACAAGGTATACTTATGTGAGCCGCAAAAACGAAGGAAGGGCTTATCTACGAATTAAAACAGAGGGTGCAAATAATAAAGCGGGGCTACACGTGGCGATGTGCAGCGACCATGACGGAAAGTTTTTTATTATTAATGATAAGAGTAGTCTAAACAGATTCCAACTAGCTCGGTACTTGGCCCGTACTCGTGCTGTAGTCTTCGCTAGTCGGGAAATAATAAGATATAATGTCAAATAATAAGGGAACGACTCACAAGGTATACTTATGTGAGCCACAAAAGCGAAAGAAGAGCCTACTTACAGGAGAAAAAACAAAGAGAGAAATAATAAAGCGAAGGGTAAACGAGTCGAAGTCGCCGTGAACTGGTGAAGTCGTCTCGCGTAGAATTCGCTGCGAAAGCAGAGAATAAACGCCTATCGCTATAAGCGTTAGACTAGCGTCTTCTCAGCGGTGTCAGGGTAGGCAGCACGCGTTCTTAAGAGAACGGCCAGGCCCTGAGGCGCGTACAAGAAGAGCTAACGACAGTCTTCTTCCGAGGAAGTCGACCGCCGCTAACGCGTATAGCGAACTAAACTATAGCACCGGGGAATAGACAATTGCTTGAGTGGTGCTCAAACAAGTGCCTAGACACCTGTACTGCGTCGTGAACCTTACAAGCTTTCGAGATCAGTCCGAAGACTGAAAACTACTGACTAGCAAGCGCCCTAACTAACTAAGCGAGCGAGGCAAGGTCACAATGGGATCGCTGGCGGTTGAAAACCGGTCAACGTATGTCGGGAGGCAAAGCGCAAACGACGTTAAACATCCAAGGACCTGATCAACTTCTCGACAGCGAAATAGTAAACTATTAAGCTGATAAGAACAGATACTACACTTGATCTTATTTTGGGTTTATACTCCCCCACGGATCTGAAGGCCACATCTGATGACCCTGAGCCTGACGGTGCAATGAGCTCCAAAACCGTGTGAATGGAGAGTTAGGCCCGCGGTGGTGACTACTAGTCACATCGATCTCTCATGAAGGTTGTGAACCTTCCACCACGCCTGAATAGACACATGATAATGATGGTCCTAAGGGTGGCATTATGAGACTAGTTTAATGAAAAACTAAGGTGGAATATGTCAATGTGATGAGCCGCACGGGCGAAAGCTCAAAAATAAGCTTAAAACCTCACCGGGTATTAGCCAAATCGGAGGTGGACCTCAGGCTTAACGTCCTTATCCGAGAAGACGACGTCAAGCGCAAGGCTTGACGATTTCCAGAAAAATTAGGAGATCCCCATGTGTCGCCCCAAACTTATGCTCCAAATAAATTTGGTAACACCGGCGCTATCTCCAACAGACCATAAAATTATTCAAAAACTCATATAGAGCCTTGAATAATTACTATTATTTCTCACACACCATTAGATATTCATAGCACTTCGGCCAATGAGATGTCCTGATTTAAGTCACGTGTATATACCTGGAAACCCAGTCCAAATCAGAAGCTTAATTTATGCAAGCGTGCAGGGTTTTGAAGCTGAGAGAAATTGACGGGAAAACAATATCAATCAATCAATCAATCAATATTTTATTAAGCACCTGGAAATTTTACATATCAGCTTCTTTTCATTAAATGTTACATAATATGAAGGTTCAAGCTAACTGTAATAACCTTATAGGGTTAGACGAGACAGTTAGCTTGTAATTTATTTATATCAAGTGGTGAGAGAATACTTTTAGATGATGTGTATTGTCCACTTATCACCAATCTCTCTCATACAGGTAGCCCTATTTGAGAGAAATTCGCAACATATACGGTTTTGGTTTTTCGTAAACAAAGCAATTATGCCAATGTTGAAAGAATACCACAACTTTACTCTGAATATTTCTCCAGTAGGTATTTCTTTAGTTTCTTTTTAAAGCATGCTGGTTTAAGTTTCTTTGTTTCATCGTCAATTTCATTCCACACTTTCACACCAGAATATCGGATGTTGAATTTTCCATAATTAGTTCTAATATGGGGAAGGGAATACGATAATCTTGAAGCAAGTCTGGTATTATAGTTATGTCTTTGATTAACAGGGAGAAAGAATGTATTAAATGTTTCTGGCAAGCTGTCATTATGAAAATCATACATAAATATTGCGTTATGATAAAAGATAAGATCATGTAATTTAAGGATCCCAAGTTTAATAAACAGAGGGTTTGAGTGTTCATGAAAAATTGAAAATGTCATTAACCTAACTGCTTTTTTTTGTAGAATATATAAAGGATTAATTGAAGAACTATATGTGTTCCCCCAAGCTACTAGTCCATATATTAAACAAGGATATACTAATGAATAATACAAGTTTATAAGAATATTACTGCCAACAAAATACCTTACTTTAGATATAGCCCCGATGTTACGTTTTATTTTTTTCGAGACCTTTGAAATGTGTGCTTTCCAATTCAAATGACAGTCAATCACAACTCCTAAATAAGTGGTATTAATTTCTTGTTTAAGTAATTGACCATTTAAAGAAACTTTTACCTGATAATTAACTCTCTTTTGAACAGGGTGAAATATAACATAGTTGGACTTTTCAACATTCAAAGATAACTTATTTGCACATAACCACTGATGAACATGTAAAAATTTCCTTGTTAACAATGGTTTCTAGTGTTAATAAACTCTTATTAGCATAAAACAAATTTGAATCATCGGCAAAAAGGTGAAAATCAAGAATTCTAGTAGAATTTTGAATATCATTGATATATAGTAAGAATAAAAGAAGTCCTAGAACAGAACCTTGAGGAACACCACAAGAAATGTTTAATAGTCCAGATGAAATACTTCCCACTGAAACAAATTGTTTCCTATTGTCTAAGTATGACTTTAGCCAATTGTGTGCTACACCCCTAATTCCATAATATTCAAGTTTCTGCAGAAGGATGCTGTGATTGACCGTATCAAAAGCTTTGGATAAATCTAAGAAAATTCCACAAGCATAATAACCATCCTCGACAGCTCTTTGTATTTTATCAGTTATTGACAAAATTGCATGCAAAGCAGAATGTTTTGATCTAAATCCAAATTGCTTGTTATGCAATATATTGTGTTTGCTTGTGAAATTACTAACCCTTTTGAATATGAGCTTTTCAGGTAATTTTTTTATACTGAAAGCAAAGAAATTGGGCGATAGTTGTTAAGACTCATTGTTGACCCTTTTTTATGTATAGGAATAATTCTGGCAATTTTAAAACTGTCGGGAACAATACCATTTAACAAAGAGCTATTAAAGATAATCTCCAGTGGTTTAGAAATTATATCTTTCGTTAGTTTTAAAATATTAACAGGTATACTATAAGGACCAACAGCCTTTGAAGAATTTAGTTTATTAATTTCTAATATAATTTCCTCTGAAGTAATTGGGTTTAAAAATATACTGTTTAATTGCTGATGTGACATAAAATCCATTGGGGTTGCTTCTACAGAAGGTATAGATGTAGCTAAATTATTTCCTATGTTGGCAAAGAAATTATTAAATGCATTGGCAATAAATTTACCATCAGTTAGAACATTTTCACCCTCAAGTATTTTTGATGGTGAACTGCTACTACCCATTGGCTTAAGATTTATGATTTGTTTAATTCCTTTCCTTATATTTTTCATATTTGATTTATTGGACATAAAATATTTATTATAATAATCTTTTTTGCTAATTTTAATTAGACGATTTATTTTATTTCTATACAATTTAAATTTTTGGTGATAATATACTGTCCTAGATTTGATATATTTTTTATATTAAATTATTTTTGATCTTCAATGACGTTCTAGTACCAGATGTTATCCATGGTTTGGATCTGTGTTTAACATCCTTTCTACTCAACTGCTTTAAAGGAGTATGCTTATCAATAATCTTCGTTAGTTCAGAATTAAATGTATCAAACATTTCATTAACATTATCATCGAGAGATTCTAAGTTCCAATTTACTGATTGCATTTCTTGAAGAAAATTTTGCTCATTAAAATGAGAAAAATCTCTTTTGAATATTTTAAATCCTTTTGGTAATGTTGAAAATTTGTTTATAATCAGAAAATTTGGAAGGTGATCAGTTAAATCATAAAGTATATTGCCACTAATAGTATGATGAGAAATTGAATTAAAAAACACATTATCAATTAAAGTGGCTGTATGATGGGTTATTCTAGTTGGTTGCAAAATATGGGGATTGAAAAAGTAAGATCCCAATGTGTTTAGAAATTCATCTGTGCCCGGATGTGAATCTGCATTTAAGAGATTTAAATTAAAGTCACCCATCATGACACAGTATTTCTTTTCTCTACTGATTTTATCCATTGCTATATCTAAGTAAGTCATAAATGCTTCAAGATTACTATGCGGGTGCCTATAAATGACCCCACAGATTAAATCATCTTTAGAGTCACTCTGAACTTCAATCCATAAACATTCATAATCAGGGGTAGATTCAGACAAATCATCTCTTACTGTGAAATTCAATTTATCAGGAACAAAGAAACCTGCCCCACCTGCATTTGATAAGCTAGGTTGAGAAACAAATGAATAGCCTGGAATAGCATGGTTACTTAAAACTTCCTCAGAAATTTTATATTTAGTTTCAGTCAAGCCAATCAAAGAAAAAGAATGACTTATCTCTGCTAGCATCTGCAATAAACTATCAAAATTGGCATTTAAGCTTCGAATATTGGAGTGAATAATTGAGAAATGATTGTTCGAAGTGCAATTTGATATTTCGTAGCTGTTTTTGAAATCTAATGCAGAATAATATCCGAAATTTGTTTGTTGAGGTAAGTTTAAGTCAGGATCTAAATCAGAAAGAATACTACTAGAATTTAAATTCAATAACAAATCTAGCTGAGGTAGTGAGTCAATGTTAGATGTCATCTTAACTTATAAGTTATTGCTATATAAACATATTTAAATTATGATGTTACGGTTCACTTATCTTGTCTATCTTCTTGCGTATTGAGATAATTGGGTCTTCGTGATTGTGCCAAGATGGCAAGGTCATGCATAGACGAAATTAACATCTTAGGAGTAGTTGAATCCTTTCGTAAATAGATCTTTCCTTGTACTGTCCAAATAAATTTATAGTTCATCGAATACTTCATCTCCAGACTTTTATTAAATAGATCTTTGTTCTTTTGAGTCAGACTCTCAGCGATATAGATGTTGTTATCGGCAAGTCTTCCAAGCCCAAGATCAACCGTCGATTTCTCCTTAAGGTGCTTTCGGGCTTGATAGAGCTTGTCCTTCATATCACGTCGGACAAATTTCGCAATAATTGCTGGCGGGAATCTCGACCTTGTCGAACTTTTAAGGTGGTGGCTAATTGAAATGTCTTCCGGTTTAATGTTAACATTGACTAGATTACCGATTGAGATTACCAGTTCGTCTGTATTTTCATCTTTCTGGACTGGAATGCCACGAATTTCAAGACAATCGCGGCGGCCATACTGTTCTAGGTCATCGACCTTATCCCACATTTGCTCTGATTGATTTCGCAAGTCTACAACTTCATTTCTCAGCAATTCATTCTCTTTTTGTAATCCGCAATTTATCGCTTCCATATTCTGGTGTTTTATCAGCAATTCATCGTACTCAGAACTGATGAATTCTACTGATTTGACGAGTCCCTCCATCGTTTCTCTAAGCGGCTTTAGCTTCTTGTCAAGAATCCTTTCCAACGAGTTTTCTGTTATAGCTTCTGAGGACATCGTTGTGATACTTTTATTGATTAATCTTATTAGTAGAATAAACTTGATGATATGTATACCGATATTATGTTACTTTATATTTCAAGTCAAACGAGGAGCTCAATATTGTACGTCTGCACTCTCTCACAATACATATGTAAATTCTAAATTTGAATACTGTATTTAGAAATCTTTTCTAAATACAGTAAACTGTATTTACAAATTATTTGTTCAAAGTTAACATCAAAAGGTATATATATATATATATATATATATATATATATATATATATATATATATATATATATGTATATATATGTATATATATATTCATTTCAACAGTGAGACCAAACACTCACAATTTATTACGCAAATAACATATTACAAACACGTTTTACCCTTTTAAACTCAACTACTATTTCCCGTTAAACGAAATGTTAACAGTGCAATTATTAAATGTATTACTCGACAACATCAACTGTTCAGGAACAACATTTTGCTGCACCTGATTATCAAATTCAGACCAGTCATATTCACTCAACAACGCATCCAGTGCTTCATCTGCTGTGTCATAATTCAGTTCTTTCTTGTCATTTACCTCCTGAGTAGCAACAACCTCGTCACCGCTGCGACCATATGCCTAACCTGAAGAAGTTACACTATTTGGATTATTTCACCACTGCGACCATATGCCTAACCTAAAGAAGGTACACTATTTGGATTATTTCACAGCTGTGACCATATGCCTAACCTCAAGAAGTTACACTATTTGGATTATTTCACCACTTCGACCATATGTCTAACCTCAAGAAGTTACACTATTTGGATTATTTCCCCACTGCAACCATATGCCTAACCTCAAGAAGTTACACTATTTGGATTATTTCACCGCTGCGACCATATGCGTAACCTCAAGAAGTTTCACTATTTGGATTATTTCACCGCTGCGACCATATGCCCAACCTGAAGAAGTTACACTATTTGGATTATTTCACCGCTGTGACCATATGCCTAACATCAAGAAGTTACAATATTTGGATTATTTCACCGCTGCTACCATATGGCTAACCTCAAGAAGTTACATTATTTGGATTATTTCACCGCTGTGACCATATGCCTAACATCAAGAAGTTACAATATTTGGATTATTTCACCGCTGTGATCATATGCCTAACCTCAAGAAGTTACACTATTTGGATTATTTCACCGCTGCGACCATATGCCCTGCAACCTGAAGAAGTTACACTATTTGGATTATTTCACCGCTGTGACAATATGCCTAACATCAAGAAGTTACACTATTTGGATTATTTCACTGCTGCGACCATATGGCTAACCTCAAGAAGTTACACTATATGGATTATTTCACCACTGTGACAATATGCCTATCCTCAAGAAGTTGCACTATTTGGATTATTTCACCGCTGCGGCCATATGCCTAACTTCAAGAAGTTACACTATTTGGATTATTTCATCGCTGCCACCATATGCCTAACATCAAGAAGTTACACTATTTGGATTATTTCACTGCTGCGACCATATGCCTAACCTCAAGAAGTTACACTGTTTGGATTATTTCACCGCAGCGACCATATGCCTAACCTGAAGAAGTTCCACTATTTGGATTATTTCACTGCTGCCACCATATGCCTAACCTCAAGAAGTTACACTATTTGGATTATTTCACCGCTCCGACCATATGCCTAACCTCAAGAAGTTAGGCTATTTGGATTATTTCACCACTGCGACCATATGCCTAACCTCAAGAAGTTTCACTATTTGGATTATTTCACCGCTGCGACCATATGCCTAACCTCAAGAAGTTACACTATTTGGATTATTTCACCGCTGCGACCATACGCCTAACCTCAAGAAGTTACACTATTTGGATTATTTCACAGCTGTGATCATATGCTTAACCTCAAGAAGTTACACAATTTGGATTATTTCACCGCCGCGACCACATGCCTAACCTCAAGAAGTTACACTATTTGCGACCATACGCCCAATCTGAAGAAGTTACACTATTTGGATTATTTCACCACTGTGACCATATGCCTAACCTCAAGAAGTTACACTATTTGGATTATTTCCCCGTTGCGACCATATGCGTAACCTCAAGAAGTTACACTATTTGGATTATTTCACTGCTCCGACCATATGCCTAACCTGAAGAAGTTACACTATTTGGATTATTTCACCGCTGTGACCATATGCCTAACCTCAAATCAAACAACTTTTTAAAGGCTACAACAACCCCTCAACCTATGGAATGACCTGATTGCAAAACTAACTCCTCTTTAGCCAAATTAAGCTGTCTCTATCCCAGCAAAGACAGCAAATCTTATACAAACATCACATTGACCATGCAGTATTTAGTCCATATTATTTTCATGTTTCTCATACAAGCAACAACAAAAAAATCATACGGAATTAACACAAATATAACTAAGAAGAGATTTACTTACTTTAAAAGCGTTGATGGAATTGAACGACAAGTTTACCAGACGGATTCTCAAAGATAGATAGTTCGACGAAAACAGGATGGCTATGAAACAACAGTATACCTTCGCTCGCTGCGTGTCTGATGCACATGCGTGAAGAACCGCTGACCAGTAGAAAACGTTTTCCTGCGTGAACTCTTTCCCAGGCTCAAACGGTAAAGACCGTCATGCATGTACGAATTACGAAGCATATTTATTCCTGTTTTACATCATTAAATATATTTTACTATATTGTATATTGCTATTGTGTTCTCACAAAGAATTTTGAAGTTCAGTAAAAACGTTTAGTTCTTTTAGTTTTTTATTTACCAGGCTGGTGTGTACGTCAGATCAGTTGTCTAACACAAACTGGCCATACACTACATTAAATCTGATTCCTCGACAAAAAACAACATAAATTGCGCGCGTAAGTATTAACGTTGATGAAATGTCATTGCATTTAAATGTACTTCAAACGTTGCAACGCTCGAAACGTCTGAGACACATAAATAGAACGTGTCTGAACAACGTTCATCTCGAACGTCAATACAACGTTCTCTTCACAAGGTCGTCGTTACCACAAACAAAAACAATGTTGTGGCAAAGTTGTGCAAATGTTAGGTCCGACCTAACCAAACCACAACCTTTTACCAACGTTGTGATTACGTTGTGTGCTAGCTGGGTAGTGCTTAGTTCCCTTCCTCGCATTTCTGACGCGGCTCAAGATACTCAACTTCAGTGGCGTATATTTTTGATAATTAATGGCCTAATCTTTCAAGTTGTGGCAAAAATGTACGTAGATGACACCTATTTTGGCCCTAAAAAACTAAAAAACATCGTAACATTCACATACATTGAGAAATACGTACCTAAGTAGACCCGTCTGTCAGCTGGTTTGCTGGTTTACACGTGAACACAGAAGACCAAATATAACTTTCAGAGGCTCCCTGGGTAGGATAAATGTCCGATAAACAAACCCCCCTTGACAACCCCCCTTTCTTTTCTACCTCGTTGAAGAAATCGGCAAAGAAAGCCCAAATTTTCACGATTTTCGCGGATTTTGACCAAAATTACCAGTAAAAGCTAAACTACATTCAAAATTCTCAAGGGGAAATTTAAGTTTCATCTGTGATTTGAATATATGGATGGCTAGCAGTTCAAAACAAAGGTAAGAAAGTGCGCTGTAAATCTCAAACTGATTTGCATAACATCCTTTTATTTGTGTCAAGCCATTTTGTTTGCTTGACCCCTGTGGTGCTTTCAATTTCAGCTCGCCTACACTTTGTTCAAAATGCAGTAAAAATAAGTTTCACGTTGGCAAATGTAACTTGGAAGGGCAGGTTAACGCTTTCTGGGAAAAATCAACATTTTTCCAGCTTAAAAATACCTAAAAGGTTAGCTGTTTATAAAGGATGTCCGCGATCAGTTCGTGACACTGAGCAAGACATCTTGGGTATTTTTGGCAAAGCAAGAAGAACTGGAGTGTCAGGTTAGCGTCACAGAGGAGAAAGTAGCAATTGGAAAGTAAGTTTTATTCATCTAAGTTTGTATTTGAGACCTGAAGTGATCAAAGTTAGAACTCAATATATCATAGTGTCACTTTTAATGCAAGTGACTACTTGACTGATTAATTGTAATTGTTCAACCATTATTCACCAGTCAAGACTTGACTAGTTCATTGTTGTTCAACCACTATTCATCAGCCAAGGCTTGACCGGCTAATTCAGTGTTGTTCAACCACTATTTATCAGGCAAGGCATGACTGGTTAATTGTTGATCAACCACTATTTATCGGGCAAGGCTTGACTGGTTAATTGTTGTTCAACCACTATTTATCAGGCAAGGCATGACCAGTTAATTGTTGATCAACCACTATTTATCAGGCAAGGCTTGACCGGTTAATTGTTGATCAACCACTATTTATCAGGCAAGGCTTGACCGGTTAATTGTTGTTCAACCACTATTTATCAGGCAAGGCATGACCAGTTAATTGTTGATCAACCACTATTTATCAGGCAAGGCTTGACCAGTTAATTGTTGATCAACCACTATTTATCAGGCAAGGTATTACCTGTTAATTGTTGATCAACCACTATTTATCAGGCAAGGCTTGACCGGTTAATTGTTGATCAACCACTATTTATCAGGCAAGGCTTGACCGGTTAATTGTTGTTCAACCACTATTTATCAGGCAAGGCATGACCAGTTAATTGTTGATCAACCACTATTCATCAGGCAAGGCTTGACCGGTTAATTGTTGTTCAGCCACTATTCATCAGGCAAGGCATGACCGATTAATTGTTGATCAACCACTTTATCAACCAAGACTTGACTACTGTAGCTTGATTTGTTGTTCAACCACTATTCATTAGCCAAGGCTTGACCAGTTTAAGTGTTGTTCAACCACTATTCATTAGCCAAGGCTTGACCGGTTAATTGTTGTTCAACCACTATTCATCAGTGAAGGCATGTTGGCCAAACTCATCTTTTACTATACATTATCCTGAATATAAAGCCTGAGTGTTTGTATATTTTACATTGTAGCATTTACAGTAGGTTATTAAGCTAGTGTACTCCAAGTGCAAGTTGATTATGCATTATATTTCATATTTTGCAGATGTGCTTCTATCGATAGCTCAAGGCCAGTGGAAAGAAAGTATATAGTAACTAAATAATGTTGATGGATTATTACCACACATGAAGATAGTGAATGACCAATTTTTCAAAAGAGTTCTTTGAATATTTACTAAGAATAATAGAGAATTAAAAAGACAGTGTGCATATACTGCAGTTATTTAAAAAGATATATTGTTACTTGTTACCTAACTTTATTATTAATTTTTTTGCATATTTATGTACATTGAACTTTGGTTATATTATTGTAATACAGATACAGTGCATGCGATGGTCAGTTGTCAACTTTGTCCTCATGGTTTGTCCTTTGGTAAAGCCAGCTAACTAACAATGATTATGTTTGAATGACCTTGGCTTGAATGAAGCTTCACACTAGCCCTGTTTGGTTGTTCTCACAATTAAGCAATCATTAATAAGCAATTATTGAGTATTTATCATGTAGGATACATGTTTCAATGTTATAAAAATTATGTATTGCAGTGTGGTTGTTGGTCTGTGCTATTCTTAAATACTATTAGTGTTTTTAATTTCGTTGATAGTTTACAAAGTCATAATACAATTAAGTCAGAAATAATTATGATGTTTGCATAATGAAAGCTGTGAAAGTTATTGCTGTTGAAGGGAGAGAACGCTTCACAATAATTATGAAGCGTTCTAATTGTGCTGTGTTAATTACTCGACGGTTCCACTTCCATATTGAACAACATTTCTATTGCGATAATTTGGGGTTATCACTTAACCGTCGCTGCGCGCGACCGTAAAACGCCATTAGTTTGCCTTCCTTGTTGTGGTCTAAGAAGGCTCCAAATATCTCGCAACGTTAAACTTAACTTGAACAGGAAATATACCTCTATATGCTCTATCTGAACTTCTGAGTGGCCGAATCCGCCATTTTGTTTTAGCTCCGAAAATTGTCCCACAGAGAAACCGCTGGAAAACCGAAGCCCGCGCTTCCGGGAGCAAAAGCCTTAGCAACCGACCACCGTGTGGGCCTTTCTTGTGTATGAGGATGGTGGTGGCTTCTTTCCATGCCGGAGGTACTCGTTGGGCTAAGAGGCACTTGTTGTACAGGATTTGGGAACTTCGGCGTTGGGGTCCACAAGACGAAGGTGTCGGTACTCTACGCGATCTTTGCCAGGTGCGGAGTTGGCCATGGAGGCGAGTTTGCGTTTGATCGCGTGTGTGGTAAAGGGTTCGGCCAGAGACTCATCGGTAGGAGCAGGTGTGACGAGGTCAGCGAGTAACTGGTGGTGTTCGTCATGGTTGATAGTTTTTTCGCTGTTGGCTGCCTTGAAAAAGTCATGGGCGGCTTCTGTCGTACCCGAGTAGTTAACTGAGGAGGTTTGGAGGACTTTCCGAGCAGCACGTTTCTTGGAGAGGTGGTAGAGCGATTGAAGTCGGCCAGCTTCTATTGGGTTGAATGTGAGGCGTCGACGGTTATGGTTGGGTTGTTTGTTCTTAGGTCGGTTAGGAATGGCAGGTTGTGGTTTACGTGGTCGCGGGTTCTGTGCTTCAGTGAGGCGTTTACCTTCTGCAAGGGCTGCTGTGGCGAATTCATCACAGGTGGTCACAAACTCGTCAAAGGTGGAGGAGGAGGTTAGTCGGCTGGTCCACGTCGTGACAGAGGTGGGTGTGTCTTCAACGTCGGGATCAGGGTCGAAAGGAATGTCATTAGGTGGTAGGTTGTCTATTGGCGGAGGCGGGATATCATTTTGGAGGTACGGAGGTGACAGTGGAGGATCACGAGGTTGGTTTAGGGTAGTGGGCATAGGACGTGGAGGAGGAGAAGGGACCATCGAGATGTCATTGACATTGGTGATATCTTCAATGTTCGGTAGGTGGGAAACACGGTTATTTCTGGTTGAGAGGGACACCTGCGTGTGATGTTGAGGTTCTGTCGTAGTGGTTCTTTGAGGTATAGGATGCAGGAAAGAAGGACTAGGAACGGGAGAGAAAAGGCAGTCAGCCCAGTATCTCCGAGTCCATGGTGTCGTTTAACAGAGGAAGGAGCCGTCGGTTGATGGCAGCCATGGGAATAGTTGTGGTATCACGATGGGTTTCGGGTGGTGGTAGAGGTGTTAGCGGTTGGTCATCGAAGAAGTCAGCGGCAGTGGCACGGATAGGTGGTGTTGGAGGATGGATGGAGGTAATTGGGGTGATGTGGGCAACGCTGAGGACTCGCTGGTGGGTAGGTGAAATGTTCACCATTGGTAATTCGGAGGTGACACGAACGGGCTCTGTCGGCGGCGAAGTGGTGGAAGATGACGCAGTGAACAGCGTGGAGAAAACTTCGGTTGGCTGTGACGAAGGACTGAGTAGCATGGGCGGAGACTGGAACGGTGGAAAGTCTTGGCCATCCGGTGACTCGGAGAGGAGATCTGATGTGGGTGAGGACTGGGGAGAAACAGGTGGTGACATCGTGGATGACGGGCTCAGGGCTGGTGGCATTGATTGTTGTGCTTCGGTTATCGGTCGAATACCCTCCGGATCTTTGATATGTTCTTGGTGTTGGCTTTGATGACGTGGGATTTCGTTTGGCTGGAGATAGATTTGGCAAATTTGACACAAATGTTTAATTGTTAGTTCGCAATCCGGGTGTTTAATGTTTATATGCCTGAAGATGCCATTAGTTGCTTTCCGATTCCGGAAGTTTCGCTTGCAGATCGGACAGGCGAAGTCTTGGCTGCCTTTGAAAATGTCACGAGTTATGCTGACAGGGGTTTTCGTTGGCGCTCGATGGTTGTTCTTATTGCGGTGGATAGACAGGTGTCGGTCAGAGGTAAAAACGGAACTGCATTCACAAGAGATAGGCATGATAATAGAAACAACAATGTCGTAATGAAAATCACGAAACAATTACAGGCCGTGATAAAAATCACAGAACAAATAGTCACCACAGAGAAGAAAAAGAGCGAACGAAACAAAGCCCACGTTCGAACGCCCACAAGAAAGTACAAGTAATAAGATAAAATGCAAATTACGGTAATCACTACCCGTAGCGGAAAATAATATTTAAATTTAACAATAACTCTAGACTAAACAGATTCCGACTAGCTCGGTACTTGGATAACCCCTAGTCTTCGCTAGTCAGGAAATAATAATATAATGTCGAACAATAAAGGGACGACTCACAAGGTATACTTATGTGAGCCGCAAAAACGAAGGAAGGGCTTATCTACGAATTAAAACAGAGGGTGCAAATAATAAAGCGGGGCTACACGTGGCGATGTGCAGCGACCATGACGGAAAGTTTTTTATTATTAATGATAAGAGTAGTCTAAACAGATTCCAACTAGCTCGGTACTTGGCCCGTACTCGTGCTGTAGTCTTCGCTAGTCGGGAAATAATAAGATATAATGTCAAATAATAAGGGAACGACTCACAAGGTATACTTATGTGAGCCACAAAAGCGAAAGAAGAGCCTACTTACAGGAGAAAAAACAAAGAGAGAAATAATAAAGCGAAGGGTAAACGAGTCGAAGTCGCCGTGAACTGGTGAAGTCGTCTCGCGTAGAATTCGCTGCGAAAGCAGAGAATAAACGCCTATCGCTATAAGCGTTAGACTAGCGTCTTCTCAGCGGTGTCAGGGTAGGCAGCACGCGTTCTTAAGAGAACGGCCAGGCCCTGAGGCGCGTACAAGAAGAGCTAACGACAGTCTTCTTCCGAGGAAGTCGACCGCCGCTAACGCGTATAGCGAACTAAACTATAGCACCGGGGAATAGACAATTGCTTGAGTGGTGCTCAAACAAGTGCCTAGACACCTGTACTGCGTCGTGAACCTTACAAGCTTTCGAGATCAGTCCGAAGACTGAAAACTACTGACTAGCAAGCGCCCTAACTAACTAAGCGAGCGAGGCAAGGTCACAATGGGATCGCTGGCGGTTGAAAACCGGTCAACGTATGTCGGGAGGCAAAGCGCAAACGACGTTAAACATCCAAGGACCTGATCAACTTCTCGACAGCGAAATAGTAAACTATTAAGCTGATAAGAACAGATACTACACTTGATCTTATTTTGGGTTTATACTCCCCCACGGATCTGAAGGCCACATCTGATGACCCTGAGCCTGACGGTGCAATGAGCTCCAAAACCGTGTGAATGGAGAGTTAGGCCCGCGGTGGTGACTACTAGTCACATCGATCTCTCATGAAGGTTATGAACCTTCCACCACGCCTGAATAGACACATGATAATGATGGTCCTAAGGGTGGCATTATGAGACTAGTTTAATGAAAAACTAAGGTGGAATATGTCAATGTGATGAGCCACACGGGTGAAAGCTCAAAAATAAGCTTCAAACCTCACCGGGTATTAGCCAAATCGGAGGTGGACCTCAGGCTTAACGTCCTTATCCGAGAAGACGACGTCAAGCGCAAGGCTTGACGATTTCCAGAAAAATTAGGAGATCCCCATGTGTCGCCCCAAACTTATGCTCCAAGTAAATTTGGTAACACCGGCGCTATCTCCAACAGACCATAAAATTATTCAAAAGACTCATAGAGGCTTGAATAATTACTATTATTTCTCACACACCATTAGATATTCATAGCACTTCGGCCAATGAGATGTCCTGATTTAAGTCACGTGTATATACCTGGAAACCCAGTCCAAATCAGAAGCTTAATTTATGCAAGCGTGCAGGGTTTTGAAGCTGAGAGAAATTGACGGGAAAACAATATCAATCAATCAATCAATCAATATTTTATTAAGCACCTGGAAATTTTACATATCAGCTTCTTTTCATTAAATGTTACATAATATGAAGGTTCAAGCTAACTGTAATAACCTTATAGGGTTAGACGAGACAGTTAGCTTGTAATTTATTTATATCAAGTGGTGAGAGAATACTTTTAGATGATGTGTATTGTCCACTTATCACCAATCTCTCTCATACAGGTAGCCCTATTTGAGAGAAATTCGCAACATATACGGTTTTGGTTTTTCGTAAACAAAGCAATTATGCCAATGTTGAAAGAATACCACAACTTTACTCTGAATATTTCTCCAGTAGGTATTTCTTTAGTTTCTTTTTAAAGCATGCTGGTTTAAGTTTCTTTGTTTCATCGTCAATTTCATTCCACACTTTCACACCAGAATATCGGATGTTGAATTTTCCATAATTAGTTCTAATATGGGGAAGGGAATACGATAATCTTGAAGCAAGTCTGGTATTATAGTTATGTCTTTGATTAACAGGGAGAAAGAATGTATTAAATGTTTCTGGCAAGCTGTCATTATGAAAATCATACATAAATATTGCGTTATGATAAAAGATAAGATCATGTAATTTAAGGATCCCAAGTTTAATAAACAGAGGGTTTGAGTGTTCATGAAAAATTGAAAATGTCATTAACCTAACTGCTTTTTTTTGTAGAATATATAAAGGATTAATTGAAGAACTATATGTGTTCCCCCAAGCTACTAGTCCATATATTAAACAAGGATATACTAATGAATAATACAAGTTTATAAGAATATTACTGCCAACAAAATACCTTACTTTAGATATAGCCCCGATGTTACGTTTTATTTTTTTCGAGACCTTTGAAATGTGTGCTTTCCAATTCAAATGACAGTCAATCACAACTCCTAAATAAGTGGTATTAATTTCTTGTTTAAGTAATTGACCATTTAAAGAAACTTTTACCTGATAATTAACTCTCTTTTGAACAGGGTGAAATATAACATAGTTGGACTTTTCAACATTCAAAGATAACTTATTTGCACATAACCACTGATGAACATGTAAAAATTTCCTTGTTAACAATGGTTTCTAGTGTTAATAAACTCTTATTAGCATAAAACAAATTTGAATCATCGGCAAAAAGGTGAAAATCAAGAATTCTAGTAGAATTTTGAATATCATTGATATATAGTAAGAATAAAAGAAGTCCTAGAACAGAACCTTGAGGAACACCACAAGAAATGTTTAATAGTCCAGATGAAATACTTCCCACTGAAACAAATTGTTTCCTATTGTCTAAGTATGACTTTAGCCAATTGTGTGCTACACCCCTAATTCCATAATATTCAAGTTTCTGCAGAAGGATGCTGTGATTGACCGTATCAAAAGCTTTGGATAAATCTAAGAAAATTCCACAAGCATAATAACCATCCTCGACAGCTCTTTGTATTTTATCAGTTATTGACAAAATTGCATGCAAAGCAGAATGTTTTGATCTAAATCCAAATTGCTTGTTATGCAATATATTGTGTTTGCTTGTGAAATTACTAACCCTTTTGAATATGAGCTTTTCAGGTAATTTTTTTATACTGAAAGCAAAGAAATTGGGCGATAGTTGTTAAGACTCATTGTTGACCCTTTTTTATGTATAGGAATAATTCTGGCAATTTTAAAACTGTCGGGAACAATACCATTTAACAAAGAGCTATTAAAGATAATCTCCAGTGGTTTAGAAATTATATCTTTCGTTAGTTTTAAAATATTAACAGGTATACTATAAGGACCAACAGCCTTTGAAGAATTTAGTTTATTAATTTCTAATATAATTTCCTCTGAAGTAATTGGGTTTAAAAATATACTGTTTAATTGCTGATGTGACATAAAATCCATTGGGGTTGCTTCTACAGAAGGTATAGATGTAGCTAAATTATTTCCTATGTTGGCAAAGAAATTATTAAATGCATTGGCAATAAATTTACCATCAGTTAGAACATTTTCACCCTCAAGTATTTTTGATGGTGAACTGCTACTACCCATTGGCTTAAGATTTATGATTTGTTTAATTCCTTTCCTTATATTTTTCATATTTGATTTATTGGACATAAAATATTTATTATAATAATCTTTTTTGCTAATTTTAATTAGACGATTTATTTTATTTCTATACAATTTAAATTTTTGGTGATAATATACTGTCCTAGATTTGATATATTTTTTATATTAAATTATTTTTGATCTTCAATGACGTTCTAGTACCAGATGTTATCCATGGTTTGGATCTGTGTTTAACATCCTTTCTACTCAACTGCTTTAAAGGAGTATGCTTATCAATAATCTTCGTTAGTTCAGAATTAAATGTATCAAACATTTCATTAACATTATCATCGAGAGATTCTAAGTTCCAATTTACTGATTGCATTTCTTGAAGAAAATTTTGCTCATTAAAATGAGAAAAATCTCTTTTGAATATTTTAAATCCTTTTGGTAATGTTGAAAATTTGTTTATAATCAGAAAATTTGGAAGGTGATCAGTTAAATCATAAAGTATATTGCCACTAATAGTATGATGAGAAATTGAATTAAAAAACACATTATCAATTAAAGTGGCTGTATGATGGGTTATTCTAGTTGGTTGCAAAATATGGGGATTGAAAAAGTAAGATCCCAATGTGTTTAGAAATTCATCTGTGCCCGGATGTGAATCTGCATTTAAGAGATTTAAATTAAAGTCACCCATCATGACACAGTATTTCTTTTCTCTACTGATTTTATCCATTGCTATATCTAAGTAAGTCATAAATGCTTCAAGATTACTATGCGGGTGCCTATAAATGACCCCACAGATTAAATCATCTTTAGAGTCACTCTGAACTTCAATCCATAAACATTCATAATCAGGGGTAGATTCAGACAAATCATCTCTTACTGTGAAATTCAATTTATCAGGAACAAAGAAACCTGCCCCACCTGCATTTGATAAGCTAGGTTGAGAAACAAATGAATAGCCTGGAATAGCATGGTTACTTAAAACTTCCTCAGAAATTTTATATTTAGTTTCAGTCAAGCCAATCAAAGAAAAAGAATGACTTATCTCTGCTAGCATCTGCAATAAACTATCAAAATTGGCATTTAAGCTTCGAATATTGGAGTGAATAATTGAGAAATGATTGTTCGAAGTGCAATTTGATATTTCGTAGCTGTTTTTGAAATCTAATGCAGAATAATATCCGAAATTTGTTTGTTGAGGTAAGTTTAAGTCAGGATCTAAATCAGAAAGAATACTACTAGAATTTAAATTCAATAACAAATCTAGCTGAGGTAGTGAGTCAATGTTAGATGTCATCTTAACTTATAAGTTATTGCTATATAAACATATTTAAATTATGATGTTACGGTTCACTTATCTTGTCTATCTTCTTGCGTATTGAGATAATTGGGTCTTCGTGATTGTGCCAAGATGGCAAGGTCATGCATAGACGAAATTAACATCTTAGGAGTAGTTGAATCCTTTCGTAAATAGATCTTTCCTTGTACTGTCCAAATAAATTTATAGTTCATCGAATACTTCATCTCCAGACTTTTATTAAATAGATCTTTGTTCTTTTGAGTCAGACTCTCAGCGATATAGATGTTGTTATCGGCAAGTCTTCCAAGCCCAAGATCAACCGTCGATTTCTCCTTAAGGTGCTTTCGGGCTTGATAGAGCTTGTCCTTCATATCACGTCGGACAAATTTCGCAATAATTGCTGGCGGGAATCTCGACCTTGTCGAACTTTTAAGGTGGTGGCTAATTGAAATGTCTTCCGGTTTAATGTTAACATTGACTAGATTACCGATTGAGATTACCAGTTCGTCTGTATTTTCATCTTTCTGGACTGGAATGCCACGAATTTCAAGACAATCGCGGCGGCCATACTGTTCTAGGTCATCGACCTTATCCCACATTTGCTCTGATTGATTTCGCAAGTCTACAACTTCATTTCTCAGCAATTCATTCTCTTTTTGTAATCCGCAATTTATCGCTTCCATATTCTGGTGTTTTATCAGCAATTCATCGTACTCAGAACTGATGAATTCTACTGATTTGACGAGTCCCTCCATCGTTTCTCTAAGCGGCTTTAGCTTCTTGTCAAGAATCCTTTCCAACGAGTTTTCTGTTATAGCTTCTGAGGACATCGTTGTGATACTTTTATTGATTAATCTTATTAGTAGAATAAACTTGATGATATGTATACCGATATTATGTTACTTTATATTTCAAGTCAAACGAGGAGCTCAATATTGTACGTCTGCACTCTCTCACAATACATATGTAAATTCTAAATTTGAATACTGTATTTAGAAATCTTTTCTAAATACAGTAAACTGTATTTACAAATTATTTGTTCAAAGTTAACATCAAAAGGTATATATATATATATATATATATATATATATATATATATATATATATATATATATGTATATATATGTATATATATATTCATTTCAACAGTGAGACCAAACACTCACAATTTATTACGCAAATAACATATTACAAACACGTTTTACCCTTTTAAACTCAACTACTATTTCCCGTTAAACGAAATGTTAACAGTGCAATTATTAAATGTATTACTCGACAACATCAACTGTTCAGGAACAACATTTTGCTGCACCTGATTATCAAATTCAGACCAGTCATATTCACTCAACAACGCATCCAGTGCTTCATCTGCTGTGTCATAATTCAGTTCTTTCTTGTCATTTACCTCCTGAGTAGCAACAACCTCGTCACCGCTGCGACCATATGCCTAACCTGAAGAAGTTACACTATTTGGATTATTTCACCACTGCGACCATATGCCTAACCTAAAGAAGGTACACTATTTGGATTATTTCACAGCTGTGACCATATGCCTAACCTCAAGAAGTTACACTATTTGGATTATTTCACCACTTCGACCATATGTCTAACCTCAAGAAGTTACACTATTTGGATTATTTCCCCACTGCAACCATATGCCTAACCTCAAGAAGTTACACTATTTGGATTATTTCACCGCTGCGACCATATGCGTAACCTCAAGAAGTTTCACTATTTGGATTATTTCACCGCTGCGACCATATGCCCAACCTGAAGAAGTTACACTATTTGGATTATTTCACCGCTGTGACCATATGCCTAACATCAAGAAGTTACAATATTTGGATTATTTCACCGCTGCTACCATATGGCTAACCTCAAGAAGTTACATTATTTGGATTATTTCACCGCTGTGACCATATGCCTAACATCAAGAAGTTACAATATTTGGATTATTTCACCGCTGTGATCATATGCCTAACCTCAAGAAGTTACACTATTTGGATTATTTCACCGCTGCGACCATATGCCCTGCAACCTGAAGAAGTTACACTATTTGGATTATTTCACCGCTGTGACAATATGCCTAACATCAAGAAGTTACACTATTTGGATTATTTCACTGCTGCGACCATATGGCTAACCTCAAGAAGTTACACTATATGGATTATTTCACCACTGTGACAATATGCCTATCCTCAAGAAGTTGCACTATTTGGATTATTTCACCGCTGCGGCCATATGCCTAACTTCAAGAAGTTACACTATTTGGATTATTTCATCGCTGCCACCATATGCCTAACATCAAGAAGTTACACTATTTGGATTATTTCACTGCTGCGACCATATGCCTAACCTCAAGAAGTTACACTGTTTGGATTATTTCACCGCAGCGACCATATGCCTAACCTGAAGAAGTTCCACTATTTGGATTATTTCACTGCTGCCACCATATGCCTAACCTCAAGAAGTTACACTATTTGGATTATTTCACCGCTCCGACCATATGCCTAACCTCAAGAAGTTAGGCTATTTGGATTATTTCACCACTGCGACCATATGCCTAACCTCAAGAAGTTTCACTATTTGGATTATTTCACCGCTGCGACCATATGCCTAACCTCAAGAAGTTACACTATTTGGATTATTTCACCGCTGCGACCATACGCCTAACCTCAAGAAGTTACACTATTTGGATTATTTCACTGCTGTGATCATATGCTTAACCTCAAGAAGTTACACAATTTGGATTATTTCACCGCCGCGACCACATGCCTAACCTCAAGAAGTTACACTATTTGCGACCATACGCCCAATCTGAAGAAGTTACACTATTTGGATTATTTCACCACTGTGACCATATGCCTAACCTCAAGAAGTTACACTATTTGGATTATTTCCCCGTTGCGACCATATGCGTAACCTCAAGAAGTTACACTATTTGGATTATTTCACTGCTCCGACCATATGCCTAACCTGAAGAAGTTACACTATTTGGATTATTTCACCGCTGTGACCATATGCCTAACCTCAACAAGTTACACTATTTGGATTATTTCACCACTGCGGCCATATGCCGAACCTCAAGAAGTTACACTATTTGGATTATTTCATCACTGCCACCATATGCCTAACATCAAGAAGTTACACTATTTGGATTATTTCACTGCTGCGACCATATGCCTAACCTCAAGAAGTTACACTGTTTGGATTATTTCACCGCAGCGACCATATGCCTAACCTCAAGAAGTTACACTATTTGCATTATTTCACCGCTGCGACCATATGCCTACCTAAAGAAGTTACACTATTTGGATTATTTCACCACTGCAACCATATGCCTAACCTCAAGAAGTTACACTATTTGGATTATTTCACCGCTGCAACCATATGCCTAACCTCAAGAAGTTACACTATTTGGATTATTTCACCGCTGCGACCATATGCGTAACCTCAAGAAGTTTCACTATTTGGATTATTTCACCGCTGCAACCATATGCCTAACCTCAAGAAGTTACACTATTTGGATTATTTCACCGCTGCGACCATATGCGTAACCTCAAGAAGTTTCACTATTTGGATTATTTCACCGCTGTGACCATATGCCCAACCTGAAGAAGTTACACTATTTGGATTATTTCACCGCTGTGACCATATGCCTAACATCAAGAAGTTGCAATATTTGGATTATTTCACCGCTGCTACCATATGGCTAACCTCAAGAAGTTACACTATTTGGATTATTTCACCACTGTGACCATATGCCTATCCTCAAGAAGTTACATTATTTGGATTATTTCACCGCTGTGATCATATGCCTAACCTCAAGAAGTTACACTATTTGGATTATTTCACCACTGCAACCATATGCCTAACATCAAGAAGTTACACTATTTGGATTATTTCACCGCTGCAACCATATGCCTAACCTCAAGAAGTTACACTATTTGGATTATTTCACCGCTGCGACCATATGCGTAACCTCAAGAAGTTTCACTATTTGGATTATTTCACCGCTGCAACCATATGCCTAACCTCAAGAAGTTACACTATTTGGATAATTTCACCGCTGCGACCATATGCGTAACCTCAAGAAGTTTCACTATTTGGATTATTTCACCGCTGCGACCATATGCCCAACCTGAAGAAGTTACACTATTTGGATTATTTCACCGCTGTGACCATATGCCTAACATCAAGAAGTTACAATATTTGGATTATTTCACCGCTGCTACCATATGGCTAACCTCAAGAAGTTACACTATTTGGATTATTTCACCACTGTGACCATATGCCTATCCTCAAGAAGTTACATTATTTGGATTATTTCACCGCTGTGATCATATGCCTAACCTCAAGAAGTTACACTATTTGGATTATTTCACCGCTGCGACCATATGCCCTGCAACCTGAAGAAGTTACACTATTTGGATTATTTCACCGCTGTGACCATATGCCTAACATCAGGAAGTTACAATATTTGGATTATTTCACCGCTGCTACCATATGGCTAACCTCAAGAAGTTACACTATTTGGATTATTTCATCGCTGCCACCATATGCCTAACATCAAGAAGTAACACTATTTGGATTATTTCACCGCTGCGACCACATGCCTAACATCAAGAAGTTACAATATTTGGATTATTTCACCGCTGTGATCATATGCCTAACCTCAAGAAGTTACACTATTTGGAGTATTTCACCGCTGCGACCATATCCCCTGCAACCTGAAGAAGTTACACTATTTGGATTATTTCACCGCTGTGACCATATGCCTAACATCAAGAAGTTACACTATTTGGATTATTTCACTGCTGCGACCACATGGCTAACCTCAAGAAGTTACACTATATGGATTATTTCACCACTGTGACAATATGCCTATCCTCAAGAAGTTGCACTATTTGGATTATTTCACCGCTGCGGCCATATGCCTAACCTCAAGAAGTTACACTATTTGGATTATTTCATCGCTGCCACCATATGCCTAACATCAAGAAGTTACACTATTTGGATTATTTTACTGCTGCGACCATATGCCTAACCTCAAGAAGTTACACTGTTTGGATTACTTCACCGCTGCGACCATATGCCTAACCTAAAGAAGTTACACTATTTGGATTATTTCACCACTGCAACCATATGCCTAACCTCAAGAAGTTACACTATTTGGATTATTTCACCGCTGCAACCATATGCCTAACCTCAAGAAGTTACACTATTTGGATTATTTCACCGCTGCGACCAAATGCGTAACCTCAAGAAGTTTCACTATTTGGATTATTTCACCGCTGCAACCATATGCCTAACCTCAAGAAGTTACACTATTTGGATTATTTCACCGCTGCGACCATATGCGTAACCTCAAGAAGTTTCACTATTTGGATTATTTCACCGCTGCGACCATATGCCCAACCTGAAGAAGTTACACTATTTGGATTATTTCACCGCTGTGACCATATGCCTAACATCAAGAAGTTACAATATTTGGATTATTTCACCGCTGCTACCATATGGCTAACCTCAAGAAGTTACACTATTTGGATTATTTCACCACTGTGACCATATGCCTATCCTCAAGAAGTTACATTATTTGGATTATTTCACCGCTGTGATCATATGCCTAACCTCATGAAGTTACACTATTTGGATTATTTCACCACTGCAACCATATGCCCTGCAACCTGAAGAAGTTACACTATTTGGATTATTTCACCGCTGTGACAATATGCCTAACATCAAGAAGTTACACTATTTGGATTATTTCACTGCTGCGACCATATGGCTAACCTCAAGAAGTTACACTATAAGGATTATTTCACCACTGTGACAATATGCCTATCCTCAAGAAGTTGCACTATTTGGATTATTTCACCGCTGCGGCCATATGCCTAACTTCAAGAAGTTACACTATTTGGATTATTTCATCGCTGCCACCATATGCCTAACATCAAGAAGTTACACTATTTGGATTATTTCACTGCTGCGACCATATGCCTAACGTCAAGAAGTTACACTGTTTGGATTATTTCACCGCGGCGACCATATGCCTAACCTGAAGAAGTTCCACTATTTGGATTATTTCACTGCTGCGACCATATGCCTAACCTCAAGAAGCTACACAATTTGGATTATTTCAGCACTGCGACCATATGCCTAACCTCAAGAAGTTACACTATTTGGATTATTTCACCACAGCGACCATATGCCTAACCTCAAGAAGTTACACTATTTGGATTATTTCACCACTGTGACCATATGCCTAACATCAAGAAGTTACATTATAGGATTATTTCACTGCTGCGACCATATTGGCTAACCTCAAGAAGTTACACTATTTGGATTATTTCACCACTGTGACCATATGCCTATCCTCAAGAAGTTGCACTATTTGGATTATTTCACCGCTGCGGCCATATGCCTAACCTCATGAAGTTACACTATTTGGATTATTTCCCCCCTGCGACCATATGCCTAACCTCATGAAGTTACACTATTTGGATTATTTCCCCCCTGCGACCATATGCCTAACCTCATGAAGTTACACTATTTGGATTATTTCACCGCTGCGGCCATATGCCTAACCTCAAGAAGTTACACTATTTGGATTATTTCACCGCTGCGACCATATGCCTAACCTCATGAAGTTACACTATTTGGATTATTTCACCACTGTGACCATATGCCTAACATCAAGAAGTTACATTATAGGATTATTTCACTGCTGCGACCATATGGCTAACCCCAAGAAGTTACACTATTTGGATTATTTCACCACTGTGACCATATGCCTATCCTCAAGAAGTTGCACTATTTGGATTATTTCACTGCTGCGGCCATATGCCTAACCTCAAGAAGTTACACTATTTGGATTATTTCACTCCTGCGACCTTATGCCTAACCTCAAGAAGTTACACTATTTGGATTATTTCACTGCTGCGATCATATGGTTAACCTCAAGAAATTACACTATTTGGATTATTTCAATGCTGCGACCATACGCCTAACCTCAAGAGGTTACACTATTTGGATTATTTCACCACTGTGACCATATGCCTAACATCAAGAAGTTACATTATAGGATTATTTCACTGCTGCGACCATATGGCTAACCCCAAGAAGTTACACTATTTGGATTATTTCACCACTGTGACCATATGCCTATCCTCAAGAAGTTGCACTATTTGGATTATTTCACTGCTGCGGCCATATGCCTAACCTCAAGAAGTTACACTATTTGGATTATTTCACTCCTGCGACCTTATGCCTAACCTCAAGAAGTTACACTATTTGGATTATTTCACTGCTGCGATCATATGCTTAACCTCAAGAAATTACACTATTTGGATTATTTCAATGCTGCGACCATACGCCTAACCTCAAGAGGTTACACTATTTGGATTATTTCACCGCTGCGACCATATGCCTAAGCTCAAGAAATTACACTCTTTGGATTATTTCACCGCTGCGAGCATATGCCTAACCTCAAGAACTTACACTATTTGTATTATTTCACCACTGCGACCATATGCCTAACCTCAAGAAGTTACACTATTTGGATTATTTCCCCGTTGCGACCATATGCGTAACCTCAAGAAGTTACACTATTTGGATTATTTCACTGCTCCGACCATATGCCTATCCTCAAGAAGTTACATTATTTGGATTATTTCACCGCTGTGATCATATGCCTAACCTCAAGAAGTTACACTATTTGGATTATTTCACCGCTGCGACCATATGCCCTGCAACCTGAAGAAGTTACACTATTTGGATTATTTCACCGCTGTGACCATATGCCTAACATCAGGAAGTTACAATATTTGGATTATTTCACCGCTGCTACCATATGGCTAACCTCAAGAAGTTACACTATTTGGATTATTTCACCACTGTGACCATATGCCTATCCTCAAGAAGTTACATTATTTGGATTATTTCACCGCTGTGGCCATATGCCTAACCTCAAGAAGTTACACTATTTGGATTATTTCATCGCGGCCACCATATGCCTAACATCAAGAAGTAACACTATTTGGATTATTTCACCGCTGCGACCACATGCCTAACATCAAGAAGTTACAATATTTGGATTATTTCACCGCTGTGATCATATGCCTAACCTCAAGAAGTTACACTATTTGGAGTATTTCACCGCTGCGACCATATCCCCTGCAACCTGAAGAAGTTACACTATTTGGATTATTTCACCGCTGTGACCATATGCCTAACATCAAGAAGTTACACTATTTGGATTATATCACTGCTGCGACCACATGGCTAACCTCAAGAAGTTACACTATATGGATTATTTCACCACTGTGACAATATGCCTATCCTCAAGAAGTTGCACTATTTGGATTATTTCACCGCTGCGGCCATATGCCTAACCTCAAGAAGTTACACTATTTGGATTATTTCATCGCTGCCACCATATGCCTAACATCAAGAAGTTACACTATTTGGATTATTTCACTGCTGCGACCATATGCCTAACCTCAAGAAGTTACACTGTTTGGATTATTTCACCGCAGCGACCATATGCCTAACCTAAAGAAGTTACACTATTTGGATTATTTCACCACTGCAACCATATGCCTAACCTCAAGAAGTTACACTATTTGGATTATTTCACCGCTGCAACCATATGCCTAACCTCAAGAAATTACACTATTTGGATTATTTTACCGCTGCGACCATATGCGTAACCTCAAGAAGTTTCACTATTTGGATTATTTCACCGCTGCAACCATATGCCTAACCTCAAGAAGTTACACTATTTGGATTATTTCACCGCTGCGACCATATGCGTAACCTCAAGAAGTTTCACCATTTGGATTATTTCACCGCTGCGACCATATGCCCAACCTGAAGAAGTTACACTATTTGGATTATTTCACCGCTGTGACCATATGCCTAACATCAAGAAGTTACAATATTTGGATTATTTCACCGCTGCTACCATATGGCTAACCTCAAGAAGTTACACTATTTGGATTATTTCACCACTGTGACCATATGCCTATCCTCAAGAAGTTACATTATTTGGATTATTTCACCGCTGTGATCATATGCCTAACCTCAAGAAGTTACACTATTTGGATTATTTCACCACTGCAACCATATGCCCTAGAACCTGAAGAAGTTACACTATTTGGATTATTTCACCGCTGTGACAATATGCCTAACATCAAGAAGTTACACTATTTGGATTATTTCACTGCTGCGACCATATGGCTAACCTCAAGAAGTTACACTATATGGATTATTTCACCACTGTGACAATATGCCTATCCTCAAGAAGTTGCACTATTTTCATTATTTCACCGCTGCGGCCATATGCCTAACTTCAAGAAGTTACACTATTTGGATTATTTCACCGCTGTGATCATATGCCTAACCTCAAGAAGTTACACTATTTGGAGTATTTCACCGCTGCGACCATATCCCCTGCAACCTGAAGAAGTTACACTATTTGGATTATTTCACCGCTGTGACCATATGCCTAACATCAAGAAGTTACACTATTTGGATTATTTCACTGCTGCGACCACATGGCTAACCTCAAGAAGTTACACTATATGGATTATTTCACCACTGTGACAATATGCCTATCCTCAAGAAGTTGCAGTATTTGGATTATTTCACCGCTGCGGCCATATGCCTAACCTCAAGAAGTTACACTATTTGGATTATTTCATCGCTGCCACCATATGCCTAACATCAAGAAGTTACACTATTTGGATTATTTCACTGCTGCGACCATATGCCTAACCTCAAGAAGTTACACTGTTTGGATTATTTCACCGCAGCGACCATATGCCTAACCTAAAGAAGTTACACTATTTGGATTATTTCACCACTGCAACCATATGCCTAACCTCAAGAAGTTACACTATTTGGATTATTTCACCGCTGCAACCATATGCCTAACCTCAAGAAATTACACTATTTGGATTATTTCACCGCTGCGACCATATGCGTAACCTCAAGAAGTTTCACTATTTGGATTATTTCACCGCTGCAACCATATGCCTAACCTCAAGAAGTTACACTATTTGGATTATTTCACCGCTTCGACCATATGCGTAACCTCAAGAAGTTTCACCATTTGGATTATTTCACCGCTGCGACCATATGCCCAACCTGAAGAAGTTACACTATTTGGATTATTTCACCGCTGTGACCATATGCCTAACATCAAGAAGTTACAATATTTGGATTATTTCACCGCTGCTACCATATGGCTAACCTCAAGAAGTTACACTATTTGGATTATTTCACCACTGTGACCATATGCCTATCCTCAAGAAGTTACATTATTTGGATTATTTCACCGCTGTGATCATATGCCTAACCTCAAGAAGTTACACTATTTGGATTATTTCACCACTGCAACCATATGCCCTACAACCTGAAGAAGTTACACTATTTGGATTATTTCACCGCTGTGACAATATGCCTAACATCAAGAAGTTACACTATTTGGATTATTTCACTGCTGCGACCATATGGCTAACCTCAAGAAGTTACACTATATGGATTATTTCACCACTGTGACAATATGCCTATCCTCAAGAAGTTGCACTATTTGGATTATTTCACCGCTGCGGCCATATGCCTAACTTCAAGAAGTTACACTATTTGGATTATTTCATCGCTGCCACCATATGCCTAACATCAAGAAGTTACACTATTTGGATTATTTCACTGCTGCGACCATATGCCTAACGTCAAGAAGTTACACTGTTTGGATTATTTCACCGCAGCGACCATATGCCTAACCTGAAGAAGTTCCACTATTTGGATTATTTCACTGCTGCGACCATATGCCTAACCTCAAGAAGCTACACAATTTGGATTATTTCAGCACTGCGACCATATGCCTAACCTCAAGAAGTTACACTATTTGGATTATTTCACCACAGCGACCATATGCCTAACCTCAAGAAGTTACACTATTTGGATTATTTCACCACTGTGACCATATGCCTAACATCAAGAAGTTGCACTATTTGGATTATTTCACCGCTGCGGCCATATGCCTAACTTCAAGAAGTTACACTATTTGGATTATTTCACCGCTGTGATCATATGCCTAACCTCAAGAAGTTACACTATTTGGAGTATTTCACCGCTGCGACCATATCCCCTGCAACCTGAAGAAGTTACACTATTTGGATTATTTCACCGCTGTGACCATATGCCTAACATCAAGAAGTTACACTATTTGGATTATTTCACTGCTGCGACCACATGGCTAACCTCAAGAAGTTACACTATATGGATTATTTCACCACTGTGACAATATGCCTATCCTCAAGAAGTTGCACTATTTGGATTATTTCACCGCTGCGGCCATATGCCTAACCTCAAGAAGTTACACTATTTGGATTATTTCATCGCTGCCACCATATGCCTAACATCAAGAAGTTACACTATTTGGATTATTTCACTGCTGCGACCATATGCCTAACCTCAAGAAGTTGCACTATTTGGATTATTTCACCACAGCGACCATATGCCTAACCTCAAGAAGTTACACTATTTGGATTATTTCACCACTGTGACCATATGCCTAACATCAAGAAGTTGCACTATTTGGATTATTTCACCGCTGCGGCCATATGCCTAACATCAAGAAGTTACAATATTTGGATTATTTCACCGCTGCTACCATATGGCTAACCTCAAGAAGTTACACTATTTGGATTATTTCACCACTGTGACCATATGCCTATCCTCAAGAAGTTACATTATTTGGATTATTTCACCGCTGTGATCATATGCCTAACCTCAAGAAGTTACACTATTTGGATTATTTCACCACTGCAACCATATGCCCTACAACCTGAAGAAGTTACACTATTTGGATTATTTCACCGCTGTGACAATATGCCTAACATCAAGAAGTTACACTATTTGGATTATTTCACTGCTGCGACCATATGGCTAACCTCAAGAAGTTACACTATATGGATTATTTCACCACTGTGACAATATGCCTATCCTCAAGAAGTTGCACTATTTGGATTATTTCACCGCTGCGGCCATATGCCTAACTTCAAGAAGTTACACTATTTGGATTATTTCATCGCTGCCACCATATGCCTAACATCAAGAAGTTACACTATTTGGATTATTTCACTGCTGCGACCATATGCCTAACGTCAAGAAGTTACACTGTTTGGATTATTTCACCGCAGCGACCATATGCCTAACCTGAAGAAGTTCCACTATTTGGATTATTTCACTGCTGCGACCATATGCCTAACCTCAAGAAGCTACACAATTTGGATTATTTCAGCACTGCGACCATATGCCTAACCTCAAGAAGTTACACTATTTGGATTATTTCACCACAGCGACCATATGCCTAACCTCAAGAAGTTACACTATTTGGATTATTTCACCACTGTGACCATATGCCTAACATCAAGAAGTTGCACTATTTGGATTATTTCACCGCTGCGGCCATATGCCTAACTTCAAGAAGTTACACTATTTGGATTATTTCACCGCTGTGATCATATGCCTAACCTCAAGAAGTTACACTATTTGGAGTATTTCACCGCTGCGACCATATCCCCTGCAACCTGAAGAAGTTACACTATTTGGATTATTTCACCGCTGTGACCATATGCCTAACATCAAGAAGTTACACTATTTGGATTATTTCACTGCTGCGACCACATGGCTAACCTCAAGAAGTTACACTATATGGATTATTTCACCACTGTGACAATATGCCTATCGTCAAGAAGTTGCACTATTTGGATTATTTCACCGCTGCGGCCATATGCCTAACCTCAAGAAGTTACACTATTTGGATTATTTCATCGCTGCCACCATATGCCTAACATCAAGAAGTTACACTATTTGGATTATTTCACTGCTGCGACCATATGCCTAACCTCAAGAAGTTGCACTATTTGGATTATTTCACCACAGCGACCATATGCCTAACCTCAAGAAGTTACACTATTTGGATTATTTCACCACTGTGACCATATGCCTAACATCAAGAAGTTGCACTATTTGGATTATTTCACCGCTGCGGCCATATGCCTAACTTCAAGAAGTTACACTATTTGGATTATTTCACCGCTGTGATCATATGCCTAACCTCAAGAAGTTACACTATTTGGAGTATTTCACCGCTGCGACCATATCCCCTGCAACCTGAAGAAGTTACACTATTTGGATTATTTCACCGCTGTGACCATATGCCTAACATCAAGAAGTTACACTATTTGGATTATTTCACTGCTGCGACCACATGGCTAACCTCAAGAAGTTACACTATATGGATTATTTCACCACTGTGACAATATGCCTATCCTCAAGAAGTTGCACTATTTGGATTATTTCACCGCTGCGGCCATATGCCTAACCTCAAGAAGTTACACTATTTGGATTATTTCATCGCTGCCACCATATGCCTAACATCAAGAAGTTACACTATTTGGATTATTTCACTGCTGCGACCATATGCCTAACCTCAAGAAGTTACACTGTTTGGATTATTTCACCGCAGCGACCATATGCCTAACCTAAAGAAGTTACACTATTTGGATTATTTCACCACTGCAACCATATGCCTAACCTCAAGAAGTTACACTATTTGGATTATTTCACCGCTGCAACCATATGCCTAACCTCAAGAAATTACACTATTTGGATTATTTCACCGCTGCGACCATATGCGTAACCTCAAGAAGTTTCACCATTTGGATTATTTCACCGCTGCGACCATATGCCCAACCTGAAGAAGTTACACTATTTGGATTATTTCACCGCTGTGACCATATGCCTAACATCAAGAAGTTACAATATTTGGATTATTTCACCGCTGCTACCATATGGCTAACCTCAAGAAGTTACACTATTTGGATTATTTCACCACTGTGACCATATGCCTATCCTCAAGAAGTTACATTATTTGGATTATTTCACCGCTGTGATCATATGCCTAACCTCAAGAAGTTACACTATTTGGATTATTTCACCACTGCAACCATATGCCCTACAACCTGAAGAAGTTACACTATTTGGATTATTTCACCGCTGTGACAATATGCCTAACATCAAGAAGTTACACTATTTGGATTATTTCACTGCTGCGACCATATGGCTAACCTCAAGAAGTTACACTATATGGATTATTTCACCACTGTGACAATATGCCTATCCTCAAGAAGTTGCACTATTTGGATTATTTCACCGCTGCGGCCATATGCCTAATTCAAGAAGTTACACTATTTGGATTATTTCATCGCTGCCACCATATGCCTAACATCAAGAAGTTACACTATTTGGATTATTTCACTGCTGCGACCATATGCCTAACGTCAAGAAGTTACACTGTTTGGATTATTTTACCGCAGCGACCATATGCCTAACCTGAAGAAGTTCCACTATTTGGATTATTTCACTGCTGCGACCATATGCCTAACCTCAAGAAGCTACACAATTTGGATTATTTCAGCACTGCGACCATATGCCTAACCTCAAGAAGTTACACTATTTGGATTATTTCACCACAGCGACCATATGCCTAACCTCAAGAAGTTACACTATTTGGATTATTTCACCACTGTGACCATATGCCTAACATCAAGAAGTTACATTATAGGATTATTTCACTGCTGCGACCATATTGGCTAACCTCAAGAAGTTACACTATTTGGATTATTTCACCACTGTGACCATATGCCTATCCTCAAGAAGTTGCACTATTTGGATTATTTCACCGCTGCGGCCATATGCCTAACCTCATGAAGTTACACTATTTGGATTATTTCCCCCCTGCGACCATATGCCTAACCTCATGAAGTTACACTATTTGGATTATTTCACCGCTGCGGCCATATGCCTAACCTCAAGAAGTTACACTATTTGGATTATTTCACCGCTGCGACCATATGCCTAACCTCATGAAGTTACACTATTTGGATTATTTCACCACTGTGACCATATGCCTAACATCAAGAAGTTACATTATAGGATTATTTCACTGCTGCGACCATATGGCTAACCCCAAGAAGTTACACTATTTGGATTATTTCACCACTGTGACCATATGCCTATCCTCAAGAAGTTGCACTATTTGGATTATTTCACTGCTGCGGCCATATTCCTAACCTCAAGAAATTACGCTATTTGGATTATTTCACTCCTGCGACCTTATGCCTAACCTCAAGAAGTTACACTATTTGGATTATTTCACTGCTGCGATCATATGCTTAACCTCAAGAAATTACACTATTTGGATTACTTCAATGCTGCGACCATACGCCTAACCTCAAGAGGTTACACTATTTGGATTATTTCACCGCTGCGACCATATGCCTAAGCTCAAGAAATTACACTCTTTGGATTATTTCACCGCTGCGAGCATATGCCTAACCTCAAGAACTTACACTATTTGTATTATTTCACCACTGCGACCATATGCCTAACCTCAAGAAGTTACTCTATTTGGATTATGTCACCGTCGCAACTATATGCCTAACCTCAAGAAGTTACACTATTTGCATTATTTCACCACTGTGACCATATGCCTAACCTCAAGAAGTTACACTATTTGGATTATTTCACCGCTGCGACCATATGCCTAACCTCAAGAATTTACACTATTTGGATTATTTCACCGCTGCGACCATATGCCTAACCTCAAGAAATTACACTATTCGGATTATTTCACTGCCGCGACCATATGCCTAACCTCAAGAAGTTACATTATTTGGAGTATTTCACCGCCGCGACCATATGCCTAACCTCAAGAAATTACACTATTTGGATTATTTCACCGCTGCGACCATATGCCTAACCTCAAGAAGTTACACTATTTGGATTATTTCATCACTGCGACCATATGCCTAACCTCAAGAAGTTACACTATTTGGATTATTTCACCGCTGCGACCATGTGCCTAACCTCAAGAGGTTACACTATTTGGATTATTTCACCGCTGCGACCATATGCCTAAGCTCAAGAAATTACACTCTTTGGATTATTTCACCGCTGCGAGCATATGCCTAACCTCAAGAACTTACACTATTTGTATTATTTCACCACTGCGACCATATGCCTAACCTCAAGAAGTTACTCTATTTGGATTATGTCACCGTCGCAACTATATGCCTAACCTCAAGAAGTTACACTATTTGCATTATTTCACCACTGTGACCATATGCCTAACCTCAAGAAGTTACACTATTTGGATTATTTCACCGCTGCGACCATATGCCTAACCTCAAGAATTTACACTATTTGGATTATTTCACCGCTGCGACCATATGCCTAACCTCAAGAAATTACACTATTCGGATTATTTCACTGCCGCGACCATATGCCTAACCTCAAGAAGTTACATTATTTGGAGTATTTCACCGCCGCGACCATATGCCTAACCTCAAGAAATTACACTATTTGGATTATTTCACCGCTGCGACCATATGCCTAACCTCAAGAAGTTACACTATTTGGATTATTTCATCACTGCGACCATATGCCTAACCTCAAGAAGTTACACTATTTGGATTATTTCACCGCTGCGACCATGTGCCTAACCTCAAGAAGTTACACTATTTGGATTATTTCACCGCTGCGACCATATGGCTAACCTCAAGAAGTTACACTTTTTGGATTATTTCACCACTGCGACCATATGCCTAACCTCAAGAAGTTACACTGTTTGGATTATTTCACTCCCGCGGCCATATGCCTAACCTCAAGAAGTTACATTATTTGGATTATTTCACCACCGCGACCATATGCCTAACCTCAACAAGTTACACTATTTGGATTATTTTACCACGGCAACCATATGCCTAACCTCAAGAAGTTACACTATTTGGATTATTTCACCACTGCGACCATATGCCTAACCTCAAGAAGTTACACTATTTGGATTATTTCACCGCTGCGACCATGTGCCTAACCTGAAGAAGTTACACTATTTGGATTATTTCACCACTGCGACCATATGCCTAACCTCAAGAAGTTACACTATTTGGATTATTTCACCACTGCGCTCATATGCCTAACCTCAAGAAGTTACACTATTTGGATTATTTCACCGCTGCGACCATATGCCTAACCTCACGAAGTTACACTATTTGGATTATTTCACCACTGCGACCATATGCCTAACCTCAAGAAGTTACACTATTTGGATTTTGTCACCGCTGCGACTATATGCCTAACCTCAAGAAGTTACACTATTTGCATTATTTCACCGCTGTGACCATACGCCTAACCTCAAGAAGTTACACTATTTGGATTATTTCACCGCGGTGACCATATGCCCAACCTGAAGAAGTTACACTATTTGGATTATGTCACCGCTGCGACCATATGCCTAACCTCAAGAAGTTACATTATTTCGATTATTTCACGGCCGCGACCATATGCCTAACCTTAAGAAATTACACTATTTGGATTATTTCACTGCCGCGACCATATGCCTAACCTCAAGAAGTTACACTATTTGGATTATTTCAGCACTGCGACCATATGCCTAACCTCAAGAAGTTACACTATTTGGACTATTTCACCGCTGCGACCATGTGCCTAACCTCAAGAAGTTACACTATTTGGATTATTTCACCACTGCGACCATATGCCTAACCTCAAGAAGTTACACTATTTGGATTATTTCACCAATGCGCCCATATGCCTAACCTCAAGAAGTTACACTATTTGGATTATTTCACCACTGCGACCATATGCCTAACCTCAAGAAGTTACTCTATTTGGATTATGTCACCGCTGCCACTATATGCCTAACCTAAAGAAGTTACACTATTTGCATTATTTCACCGCTGTGACCATATGCCTAACCTCAAGAAGTTACACTATTTGGATTATTTCACCGCTGCGACCATATGCCTAACCTCAAGAAGTTACACTATTTGGATTATTTCACTGCTGCGACCATATGCCTAACCTCAAGAAATTACACTATTTGGATTATTTCACTGCCGCGACCATATGCCTAACCTCAAGAAGTTACATTATTTGGAGTATTTCACTGCCGCGACCATATGCCTAACCTCAAGAAATTACACTATTTGGATTATTTCACCGCTGCGACCATATGCCTAACCTCAAGAAGTTACACTATTTGGATTATTTCAGCACTGCGACCATATGCCTAACCTCAAGAAGTTACACTATTTGGATTATTTCACCACTGCAACCATATGCCTAACATCAAGAAGTTACACTATTTGGATTATTTCACCGCTGCAACCATATGCCTAACCTCAAGAAGTTACACTATTTGGATTATTTCACCGCTGCGACCATATGCGTAACCTCAAGAAGTTTCACTATTTGGATTATTTCACCGCTGCAACCATATGCCTAACCTCAAGAAGTTACACTATTTGGATTATTTCACCACTGTGGCCATATGCCTATCCTCAAGAAGTTGCACTATTTGGATTATTTCACCGCTGCGGCCATATGCCTAACCTCATGAAGTTACACTATTTGGATTATTTCCCCCCTGCGACCATATGCCTAACCTCAAGAAGTTTCACTATTTGGATTATTTCACCGCTGCGACCATATGCCTAACCTCAAGAAGTTACACTATTTGGATTATTTCACTGCCGCGACCATATATACCTGAATGACTAGCCAGTGGAAATCGGAGAAGATTAATAAGTCAATAAAGCATGTTCAAAATATTCTTCTTCAAAAAGCGCAATTTCTGAAGAAATTTTCGCTCCTTTTAGAGTAATTTACAATATTATACTTAGTTACTTGTTGAAGAAAGCATACGTGAAAGTTTTAGTTATTATTTTGGAGCCTTTCTCGTGATTCGTGAGCATGGCTCGAACCAAGCTAACCGCTCGTAAATCCATCGGTGGAAAAGCTCCTAGAAGAACCTTGACTACGAAAGCTACTGGAAAGAATACTTCAACTATCATGAAGAAAGATGATGCCGAAACGTACTTCTCAACTGCTTTGGCGAGTAATGCCCACAAATCGCTCCACGAAACCATTACAAGCGAAGTTTCCGATGCCGAAGATATCGAACACGTGGTTGTTGTTGATACCAAAGCAGAAGATGCTCACGATATTTCGTGCGAACATTGTGAACATTATAAGGTAGAAATTACCAAAATAATAACTACGGTAAAGGAAATCCAAAAGAAACAGCAAGAAGATGCTCAAAATATTACTTCAAAAGCGGAAGAAAGCGACGCCAATATAAGATCTCTTCTTGAAAGCAATAACAAGATGGCGGATGAAATTGCCTCGCTCAAATCAACCGTCGAGGAACTGACGAGCGAAAACAAAATTATCAGGCGATTTCTTGATATCAAACAAAATGACTGGACTAAGATAGAAACCAAGAAAACACCTAAAACAGAGAAAGTAAAAGGCGAGAGAAATCCCGTAGAAGGTGAGAGAAATCCTGATTCTACCAATTCTAGTTTTTATTCTACCAAATATACAAATCAGAACCGCTTCAACATACTCCCTGTGGAAGGAAGCGACTCCAGCTCTCGAGTGTCCACTGAGGATAAAAATAAAGTGGACCCACAAATTCTGGACTATCGATCCAAACAAAAATCTAAATTTATAAATTCAAGGAAAAGCCAGACTGATCCAATATCCAAGAAAAGCAAAATCAGAAACAACATCAAACCCAACCAAACAAAAAAAGTACTTGTCATAGGTGACTCAATGGTCAAACATATTGACAACCAAAAAGTCGAAAGGGCAGCACGAGGAAAGGCGGTTTGCCACTCTTACAGTGGTGCAACTGTGGATCAACTGAAACAAAAAATACAAAGTGATTGGTGCGAAGAACAAGATTATGACTCTGTGGTTGTTCATGTTGGCACTAATGACCTGGTACATAAACAACCAGAAGAAGTTGCGAAGGAAATGGAAAGATTGATCGATGATATAAAACCTCACGCTAAGAAAATCGCATTATCCAGCGTGGTGAGAAGGTATGATGGTAAAGTCCAAACAAGTAAGATCAACCGATATAATAGTTTATTACATGATTTATGTTTCAGTCATAGTATCACATTTATTGATAATGATTGCATAGGTCAGTCATTATTGAACAGGTCAAATTTACATTTAAATCGAAATGGAGACAGGGTTTTAGGGAGTGCTTTCTGCACTTACCTAAAATCAGATAGAGTAGAGTCAGTACCTGCTAAGAACAATGAACATTTTTTTCGTGCAGCTCATGGACATCAGAGGAGAGACTGGACAATGTATCTGGAGTATGTAAACAAAGTAATGAAATAGAAATATCGGTAAATGATGTAGCAAACAAAGATGTGAGTGGCGATTTTTTCACAGCACTTCAATCTGTTTCTAAAAAGAAAGGTTTTAAAATGGCTTTTCTAAACATTGTTAGTTTGCCCAAAAAAATTGATGAAATTCGTTATTCTATGTCAAACAAAAACATTGATTTGATAGCGTTTAATGAGACCAGACTAGATTCAAGTATAAACGATAACTTGATCCACATAGATGGTTACGATATTATTAGGAAGGACCGGTCAAGAAATGGGGGTGGAGTTTGTATTTATTTACGTAACTCCATCAATCACAAAATAAGGTTTGATCTTGTTTCGACTGAACTAGAGGCTGTTTGTATAGAAATAATAAAACCTCATAGCAGACCATTCATTGTTACAACAGTTTATAGACCACCCAATGCATCATCTGAATTCTTTGATCATTTGGAAAAATTAATCAAAGCCATTGATGATGAAAATAAAGAAATGTATATTCTTGGTGATCTAAACTGTGATATGCTAAAATCAGGTGAAGATTCAAATATGCCAACAAAGAAAATTAAATCTTTATATGAATTGTATCAATTATCACAATTGATCGATGAAGCTACGCGGATAACTATGACAACCTCCAGCCAAATTGATCATATAGTAACTAATACTCCAGAGAAAGTTTCTGATTCTGGCGTTATCCATACAGGTATAAGCGACCATAGTTTAGTATTTGCAATCAGGAAAATTTCTGTTATTAAAAAACAAGAAAACACTGTTGAGATTAGAAATATGAAAAAATTTGATAACCAAAAATTTATTGAGGATCTGAAGCAACAACACTGGGAAAATGTGTATTTTTTTGCTGAAAATCCAAATACAAAGTGGGAAATTTGGAAGCAATTATTTTTAGAGGTTCTAGATAAACATGCACCACTTCAACACAAAAGGATTAGGGCAAAAAAAAATCCTTGGATTACAAGTGCTATAAAGGAACTTATAAATACAAGGGACAAATTAAAAAGAAAAGCCATTATTACAAACCTAGAAAATGATTGGTTAAACTATAAAACAACTAGAAATAAAGTGAATATAGAACTAAGAAATGCCAAAAAAGATTATTATTCCATGAAAATTGCTGGTCAAAAATGCGATCCTAAAGAGGCTTGGAAAACTATAAACAATTTATTAGGTAGGCAAAACAAACCAACAGTGGTGAATGAGCTAAAACTAGGTGAAAATAGTTTAACAAATCCCAAAGATATTGCAGAGGGCTTTAATGAGTATTTTTCCAATATTGGCCCTGATTTAGCTAGCAAAATTGAGACTTCAAATAACAACTTTGAAACGTATGTCAAGAATTCCAAATCAGAGTTCGCTGCATTTCAGCCGGTTACCATCAGTCATGTCTACCATCTCCTGAATGGTCTTTCTAGCAATAAAGCCACTGGCGTTGATAAAATTTCTTGTAAAATTATTAAAATAGCTGCACCTGCCATCTCAGATTCACTGACACATATTTTTAATCAGGCAGTTGCTCTATCCTCTTTCCCTGATGAATGGAAAATGGCTAGAGTAATGCCTCTTTACAAAAATGGTCAACGAAATGTGGCAGGAAATTACAGACCAATTTCAGTTTTGCCGGCCATTAGCAAAATTATGGAACGAATTCTGTATGATCAACTGTATAACTATCTAACCAAATTTGGAATTTTAAGTGATTGTCAATTTGGGTTTCGAAAATCTCACTCTACAGCTACAGCATTACTGGACTGTACTAATGATTGGTATGTTAATTTAGACAGGAAAATGTTTAATCTAGTAGTCTTAATTGACTTAAAAAAAGCATTTGATACTGTTGATCATCAAATTCTATTGAGGAAATTGGAGCTTTATGGGGTAAAAGGACAAGCTGTATCATTTCTCAAATCTTATCTCTCAAATCGAGGTCAAAAATGCCAAATAAAAGGATCTACTTCATCAGAGAAATTGATTAAATGTGGAGTACCACAAGGCTCTATTTTAGGGCCACTATTCTTTCTATTATATATTAATGATTTACCTCAATGTCTGTATGAAACAAAACCGCGATTGTTTGCTGACGACACAAACCTAACAGCTTCTGGAGACTCTATAACTCATCTTGAAGCTGCAGTGAATTCTGATTTGGAAAACCTTAGAAAATGGTTAATTGCTAACAAACTTAGCCTAAATGTAGCGAAGACTGAATTTATGTTAATTGGTTCAAAACAAATGATAAAAAGTTTACAACCAAATATTGAGATTGAAAATAAACCGGTTAAACAAGTTTATGAATGTAAAACTCTTGGAGTGACAGTTGACCAGCATTTGTCTTGGAAGAGTAATACTGAAAATATTTGCAAGAAAATAACAGCAGGAATTTCGGCTCTTCGACGTTTAAAAGAATTTGCTAATAAGCAAACACTTCTTGCTGTTTATAATGCTATTGTTCGCCCATACTTTGATTACTGCTGTGAAGTATGGGATGTGTTTGGTGAAACACAATCAAAACGACTCCAAAAACTCCAAAATAGAGCTGCTCGAATTATTATGAATATGAGCAATGACATAGATCATTCCGTTGCTTTACAAGCACTGGGCTGGAAGACACTTAAAACAGAAAGGAAGAAAGCTAAAGCAAAAATGATGTACAAATTATTAAACAAAATGGGTCCTGAGTCACTCACTAATCTTTTCACATATAAAGGTGAGATGACAAATTATAATCTTCGCGACATTTCCAGTAGTCTTTCTTTACCAAAACCTCGTACTAACAATATGAAAAAAAGTTTCATGTACGACGGAGCATACCTCTGGAATTCGGTTCCAAAAGAAATTAGGGAAAGCAAATCTCTTTCTTCCTTTCGAAAGAAAATCGCTACTCACATAGATAGTAAATGTAAATAGATGTACCTGTAAATACATTACTATTAGATAACTACTATTAGATAATTACTATTACACTGTTGATTTCGGGGAGTTAGTTTGACTCCGGGGGGAGTTATTCTGAACCTAAATTAGGTTCAGAGTGACTCCTTTTGGAGTTGGACTGACTCCTTGAAATTAACAGTGTAGATAATTTTAGAACATTACTATTAGATAATTTCGTTACTAACTTACTTAATACTATATCTTATATCTTGTAAATAATTTTTTATACTATACTTGTACACTTCTTTCACACACGCCCCTCGTGGAAATCAGCTTCGGTTGACGGGGTCAGCGTGTTTAAATAAAGTTTTCTATCTATCTATCTATCTATGCCTAACCTGAAGAAGTTACATTATTTGGAGTATTTCACCGCCGCGACCATATGCCTAACCTCAAGAAGTTACACTATTTGGATTATTTCACCGCTGCGACCATCTGCCTAACCTCAAGAAGTTACACAATTTGGATTCTGTCACCGCTGCGACTATATGCCTAACCTCAAGAAGTTACACTATTTGCATTATTTCACTACTGTGACCATATGCCTAACCTCAAGAAGTTACACTATTTGGATTATTTCACCGCTGCGACCATATGCCTAACCACAAGAAGTTACACTATTTGGATTATTTCACCGCTGCGACCATATGCCTAACCTCAAGAAGTTACACTATTTGGATTATTTCACCGCTGCGACCATATGCCTAACCACAAGAAGTTACACTATTTGGATTATTTCACCGCTGCGACCATATGCCTAACCTCAAGAAGTTACACTATTTGGATTATTTCACTGCCGCGACCATATGCCTAACCTCAAGAAGTTACATTATTTGGAGTATTTCACCACCGCGACCATATGCCTAACGTCAAGAAGTTACACTATTTGGATTATTTCACCGCTGCGACCATATGCCTAACCTCAAGAAGCTACACTATTCGGATTGTTTCACCGCTGCGACCATATGCCTAACCTCAAGAAGTTACACTATTTGGATTATTTCACCTCTGTGACCATATGCCTAACATCAAGAAGTTACATTATAGGATTATTTCACTGCTGCGACCATATGGCTAACCTCAAGAAGTTACACTATTTGGATTATTTCACCACTGTGACCATATGCCTATCCTCAAGAAGTTGCACTATTTGGATTATTTCACCGCTGCGACCATATGCCTAACCTCAAGAAGTTACACTATTTGGATTATTTCACTGCTGCCTTCATATGCTTAACCTCAAGAAGTTACCCTATTTGGATTATTTCAACGCTGCGACTCTACGCCTAACCTCAAGAAGTTACACTATTTGGATTATTTCACCACTGCGACCTTATGCCTAACCTCAAGAAGTTACACTATTTGGATTATTTCACTTCCGCGACCATATGCCTCGCCTCAAGAAGTTACATTATTTGGAGTATTTCACCACCGCGACCATATGCCTAACCTCAAGAAGTTACACTATTTGGATTATTTCAGCACTGCGACCATATGCCTAACCTCAAGAAGTTACACTATTTGGACTATTTCATCGCTGCGACCATGTGCTTAACCTCAAGAAGTTACACTATTTGGATTATTTCACCACTGCGACCATATGCCTAACCTCAAGAAATTACACTATTTGGATTATTTCACTTCCGCGACCATATGCCTAACCTCAAGAAGTTACATTATTTGGAGTATTTCACCGCCGCGACCATATGCCTAACCTCAAGAAATTAGACTATTTGGATTATTTCACCGCTGCGACCATATGCCTACCCTCAAGAAGTTACACTATTTGGATTATTTCAGCACTGCGACCATATGCCTAACCTCAAGAAGTTACACTATTTGGATTATTTCACCGCTGCGACCATATGCCTAACCTCAAGAAATTACACTATTTGGATTATTTCACTGCCGCGACCATATGCCTAACCTCAAGAAGTTACATTATTTGGAGTATTTCACTGCCGCGACCATATGCCTAACCTCAAGAAATTACACTATTTGGATTATTTCACCGCTGCGACCATATGCCTAACCTCAAGAAGTTACACTATTTGGATTATTTCAGCACTGCGACCATATGCCTAACCTCAAGAAGTTACACTATTTGGATTATTTCACCACTGCAACCATATGCCTAACATCAAGAAGTTACACTATTTGGATTATTTCACCGCTGCAACCATATGCCTAACCTCAAGAAGTTACACTATTTGGATTATTTCACCGCTGCGACCATATGCCTAACCTCAAGAAGTTACACTATTTGGATTATTTCACCGCTGCGACCATATGCCTAACCTCAAGAAATTACACTATTTGGATTATTTCACTGCCGCGACCATATGCCTAACCTCAAGAAGTTACATTATTTGCATTATTTCACCACTGTGACCATATGCCTAACCTCAAGAAGTTACACTATTTGGATTATTTCACCGCTGCGACCATATGCCTAACCTCAAGAAGTTACACTATTTGGATTATTTCACCGCTGCGACCATATGCCTAACCTCAAGAAATTACACTATTCGGATTATTTCACTGCCGCGACCATATGCCTAACCTCAAGAAGTTACATTATTTGGAGTATTTCACCGCCGCGACCATATGCCTAACCTCAAGAAATTACACTATTTGGATTATTTCACCGCTGCGACCATATGCCTAACCTCAAGAAGTTACACTATTTGGATTATTTCATCACTGTGACCATATGCCTAACCTCAAGAAGTTACACTATTTGGATTATTTCACCGCTGCGACCATGTGCCTAACCTCAAGAAGTTACACTATTTGGATTATTTCACCGCTGCGACCATATGGCTAACCTCAAGAAGTTACACTTTTTGGATTATTTCACCACTGCGACCATATGCCTAACCTCAAGAAGTTACACTGTTTGGATTATTTCACTCCCGCGACCATATGCCTAACCTCAAGAAGTTACATTATTTGGATTATTTCACCACCGCGACCATATGCCTAACCTCAACAAGTTACACTATTTGGATTATTTTACCACGGCAACCATATGCCTAACCTCAAGAAGTCACACTATTTGGATTATTTCACCACTGCGACCATATGCCTAACCTCAAGAAGTTACACTATTTGGATTATTTCACCGCTGCGACCATGTGCCTAACCTGAAGAAGTTACACTATTTGGATTATTTCACCACTGCGACCATATGCCTAACCTCAAGAAGTTACACTATTTGGATTATTTCACCACTGCGCTCATATGCCTAACCTCAAGAAGTTACACTATTTGGATTATTTCACCGCTGCGACCATATGCCTAACCTCAAGAAGTTACACTATTTGGATTATTTCACCACTGCGACCATATGCCTAACCTCAAGAAGTTACACTATTTGGATTTTGTCACCGCTGCGACTATATGCCTAACCTCAAGAAGTTACACTATTTGCATTATTTCACCGCTGTGACCATACGCCTAACCTCAAGAAGTTACACTATTTGGATTATTTCACCGCGGTGACCATATGCCCAACCTGAAGAAGTTACACTATTTGGATTATGTCACCGCTGCGACCATATGCCTAACCTCAAGAAGTTACATTATTTCGATTATTTCACCGCCGCGACCATATGCCTAACCTCAAGAAATTACACTATTTGGATTATTTCACTGCCGCGACCATATGCCTAACCTCAAGAAGTTACACTATTTGGATTATTTCAGCACTGCGACCATATGCCTAACCTCAAGAAGTTACACTATTTGGACTATTTCACCGCTGCGACCATGTGCCTAACCTCAAGAAGTTACACTATTTGGATTATTTCACCACTGCGACCATATGCCTAACCTCAAGAAGTTACACTATTTGGATTATTTCACCAATGCGCCCATATGCCTAACCTCAAGAAGTTACACTATTTGGATTATTTCACCGCTGCGACCATATGCCTAACCTCAAGAAGTTACTCTATTTGGATTATGTCACCGCTGCCACTATATGCCTAACCTAAAGAAGTTACACTATTTGCATTATTTCACCGCTGTGACCATATGCCTAACCTCAAGAAGTTACACTATTTGGATTATTTCACCGCTGTGACCATATGCCTAACCTCAAGAAGTTACACTATTTGGATTATTTCACCGCTGCGACCATATGCCTAACCTCAAGAAATTACACTATTTGGATTATTTCACTGCCGCGACCATATGCCTAACCTCAAGAAGTTACATTATTTGGAGTATTTCACTGCCGCGACCATATGCCTAACCTCAAGAAATTACACTATTTGGATTATTTCACCGCTGCGACCATATGCCTAACCTCAAGAAGTTACACTATTTGGATTATTTCAGCACTGCGACCATATGCCTAACCTCAAGAAGTTACACTATTTGGATTATTTCACCACTGCAACCATATGCCTAACATCAAGAAGTCACACTATTTGGATTATTTCACCGCTGCGGCCATATGCCTAACCTCACGAAGTTACACTATTTGGATTATTTCACCACTGCGACCATATGCCTAACCTCAAGAAGTTACACTATTTGGATTTTGTCACCGCTGCGACTATATGCCTAACCTCAAGAAGTTACACTATTTGCATTATTTCACCGCTGTGACCATACGCCTAACCTCAAGAAGTTACACTATTTGGATTATTTCACCGCGGTGACCATATGCCCAACCTGAAGAAGTTACACTATTTGGATTATGTCACCGCTGCGACCATATGCCTAACCTCAAGAAGTTACATTATTTCGATTATTTCACGGCCGCGACCATATGCCTAACCTCAAGAAATTACACTATTTGGATTATTTCACTGCTGCGACCATATGCCTAACCTCAAGAAGTTACACTATTTGGATTATTTCAGCACTGCGACCATATGCCTAACCTCAAGAAGTTACACTATTTGGACTATTTCACCGCTGCGACCATGTGCCTAACCTCAAGAAGTTACACTATTTGGATTATTTCACCACTGCGACCATATGCCTAACCTCAAGAAGTTACACTATTTGGATTATTTCACCAATGCGCCCATATGCCTAACCTCAAGAAGTTACACTATTTGGATTATTTCACCGCTGCGACCATATGCCTAACCTCAAGAAGTTACTCTATTTGGATTATGTCACCGCTGCCACTATATGCCTAACCTAAAGAAGTTACACTATTTGCATTATTTCACCGCTGTGACCATATGCCTAACCTCAAGAAGTTACACTATTTGGATTATTTCACCGCTGCGACCATATGCCTAACCTCAAGAAGTTACACTATTTGGATTATTTCACTGCTGCGACCATATGCCTAACCTCAAGAAATTACACTATTTGGATTATTTCACTGCCGCGACCATATGCCTAACCTCAAGAAGTTACATTATTTGGAGTATTTCACTGCCGCGACCATATGCCTAACCTCAAGAAATTACACTATTTGGATTATTTCACCGCTGCGACCATATGCCTAACCTCAAGAAGTTACACTATTTGGATTATTTCAGCACTGCGACCATATGCCTAACCTCAAGAAGTTACACTATTTGGATTATTTCACCACTGCAACCATATGCCTAACATCAAGAAGTTACACTATTTGGATTATTTCACCGCTGCAACCATATGCCTAACCTCAAGAAGTTACACTATTTGGATTATTTCACCGCTGCGACCATATGCGTAACCTCAAGAAGTTTCACTATTTGGATTATTTCACCGCTGCAACCATATGCCTAACCTCAAGAAGTTACACTATTTGGATTATTTCACCACTGTGGCCATATGCCTATCCTCAAGAAGTTGCACTATTTGGATTATTTCACCGCTGTGGCCATATGCCTAACCTCATGAAGTTACACTATTTGGATTATTTCCCCCCTGCGACCATATGCCTAACCTCAAGAAGTTTCACTATTTGGATTATTTCACCGTTGCGACCATATGCCTAACCTCAAGAAATTACACTATTTGGATTATTTCACCGCTGCGACCATATGCCTACCCTCAAGAAGTTACACTATTTGGATTATTTCAGCACTACGACCATATGCCTAACCTCAAGAAGTTACACTATTTGGATTATTTCACCGCTGCGACCATATGCCTAACCTCAAGAAATTACACTATTTGGATTATTTCACTGCCGCGACCATATGCCTAACCTCAAGAAGTTACATTATTTGGAGTATTTCACTGCCGCGACCATATGCCTAACCTCAAGAAATTACACTATTTGGATTATTTCACCGCTGCGACCATATGCCTAACCTCAAGAAGTTACACTATTTGGATTATTTCAGCACTGCGACCATATGCCTAACCTCAAGAAGTTACACTATTTGGATTATTTCACCACTGCAACCATATGCCTAACATCAAGAAGTTACACTATTTGGATTATTTCACCGCTGCAACCATATGCCTAACCTCAAGAAGTTACACTATTTGGATTATTTCACCGCTGCGACCATATGCCTAACCTCAAGAAGTTACATTATTTGGATTATTTCACCGCCGCGACCATATGCCTAACCTCAAGAAATTACACTATTTGGATTATTTCACTGCCGTGACCATATGCCTAACCTCAAGAAGTTACATTATTTGGAGTATTTCACCGCTGCGACCATATGCCTAACCTCAAGAAGTTACACTATTTGGATTATTTCAGCACTGCGACCATATGCCTAACCTCAAGAAGTTACACTATTTGGACTATTTCACCGCTGCGACCATGTGCTTAACCTCAAGAAGTTACACTATTTGGATTATTTCACCACTGCGACCATATGCCTAACCTCAAGAAGTTACACTATTTGGATTATTTCACCAATGCGCCCATATGCCTAACCTCAAGAGGTTACACTATTTGGATTATTTCACCGCTGCGACCATATGCCTAACCTCAAGAAGTTACTCTATTTGGATTATGTCACCGTCGCAACTATATGCCTAACCTCAAGAAGTTACACTATTTGCATTATTTCACCACTGTGACCATATGCCTAACCTCAAGAAGTTACACTATTTGGATTATTTCACCGCTGCGACCATATGCCTAACCTCAAGAATTTACACTATTTGGATTATTTCACCGCTGCGACCATATGCCTAACCTTAAGAAATTACACTATTCGGATTATTTCACTGCCGCGACCATATGCCTAACCTCAAGAAGTTACATTATTTGGAGTATTTCACCGCCGCGACCATATGCCTAACCTCAAGAAATTACACTATTTGGATTATTTCACCGCTGCGACCATATGCCTAACCTCAAGAAGTTACACTATTTGGATTATTTCATCACTGCGACCATATGCCTAACCTCAAGAAGTTACACTATTTGGATTATTTCACCGCTGCGACCATGTGCCTAACCTGAAGAAGTTACACTATTTGGATTATTTCACCGCTGCGACCATATGGCTAACCTCAAGAAGTTACACTTTTTGGATTATTTCACCACTGCGACCATATGCCTAACCTCAAGAAGTTACACTGTTTGGATTATTTCACTCCCGCGGCCATATGCCTAACCTCAAGAAGTTACATTATTTGGATTATTTCACCACCGCGACCATATGCCTAACCTCAACAAGTTACACTATTTGGATTATTTTACCACGGCAACCATATGCCTAACCTCAAGAAGTTACACTATTTGGATTATTTCACCACTGCGACCATATGCCTAACCTCAAGAAGTTACACTATTTGGATTATTTCACCGCTGCGACCATGTGCCTAACCTAAAGAAGTTACACTATTTGGATTATTTCACCACTGCGACCATATGCCTAACCTCAAGAAGTTACACTATTTGGATTATTTCACCACTGCGCTCATATGCCTAACCTCAAGAAGTTACACTATTTGGATTATTTCACCGCTGCGGCCATATGCCTAACCTCACGAAGTTACACTATTTGGATTATTTCACCACTGCGACCATATGCCTAACCTCAAGAAGTTACACTATTTGGATTATGTCACCGCTGCGACTATATGCCTAACCTCAAGAAGTTACACTATTTGCATTATTTCACCGCTGTGACCATATGCCTAACCTCAAGAAGTTACACTATTTGGATTATTTCACCGCGGTGACCATATGCCCAACCTGAAGAAGTTACACTATTTGGATTATGTCACCGCTGCGACCATATGCCTAACCTCAAGAAGTTACATTATTTCGATTATTTCACGGCCGCGACCATATGCCTAACCTCAAGAAATTACACTATTTGGATTATTTCACTGCCGCGACCATATGCCTAACCTCAAGAAGTTACACTATTTGGATTATTTCAGCACTGCGACCATATGCCTAACCTCAAGAAGTTACACTATTTGGACTATTTCACCGCTGCGACCATGTGCCTAACCTCAAGAAGTTACACTATTTGGATTATTTCACCACTGCGACCATATGCCTAACCTCAAGAAGTTACACTATTTGGATTATTTCACCAATGCGCCCATATGCCTAACCTCAAGAAGTTACACTATTTGGATTATTTCACCGCTGCGACCATATGCCTAACCTCAAGAAGTTACTCTATTTGGATTATGTCACCGCTGCCACTATATGCCTAACCTAAAGAAGTTACACTATTTGCATTATTTCACCGCTGTGACCATATGCCTAACCTCAAGAAGTTACACTATTTGGATTATTTCACCGCTGCGACCATATGCCTAACCTCAAGAAGTTACACTATTTGGATTATTTCACTGCTGCGACCATATGCCTAACCTCAAGAAATTACACTATTTGGATTATTTCACTGCCGCGACCATATGCCTAACCTCAAGAAGTTACATTATTTGGAGTATTTCACTGCCGCGACCATATGCCTAACCTCAAGAAATTACACTATTTGGATTATTTCACCGCTGCGACCATATGCCTAACCTCAAGAAGTTACACTATTTGGATTATTTCAGCACTGCGACCATATGCCTAACCTCAAGAAGTTACACTATTTGGATTATTTCACCACTGCAACCATATGCCTAACATCAAGAAGTTACACTATTTGGATTATTTCACCGCTGCAACCATATGCCTAACCTCAAGAAGTTACACTATTTGGATTATTTCACCGCTGCGACCATATGCGTAACCTCAAGAAGTTTCACTATTTGGATTATTTCACCGCTGCAACCATATGCCTAACCTCAAGAAGTTACACTATTTGGATTATTTCACCACTGTGGCCATATGCCTATCCTCAAGAAGTTGCACTATTTGGATTATTTCACCGCTGTGGCCATATGCCTAACCTCATGAAGTTACACTATTTGGATTATTTCCCCCCTGCGACCATATGCCTAACCTCAAGAAGTTTCACTATTTGGATTATTTCACCGTTGCGACCATATGCCTAACCTCAAGAAGTTACACTATTTGGATTATTTCACTGCCGCGACCATATGCCTAACCTGAAGAAGTTACATTATTTGGAGTATTTCACCGCCGCGACCATATGCCTAACCTCAAGAAGTTACACTATTTGGATTATTTCACCGCTGCGACCATCTGCCTAACCTCAAGAAGTTACACAATTTGGATTCTGTCACCGCTGCGACTATATGCCTAACCTCAAGAAGTTACACTATTTGCATTATTTCACTACTGTGACCATATGCCTAACCTCAAGAAGTTACACTATTTGGATTATTTCACCGCTGCGACCATATGCCTAACCACAAGAAGTTACACTATTTGGATTATTTCACCGCTGCGACCATATGCCTAACCTCAAGAAGTTACACTATTTGGATTATTTCACCGCTGCGACCATATGCCTAACCACAAGAAGTTACACTATTTGGATTATTTCACCGCTGCGACCATATGCCTAACCTCAAGAAGTTACACTATTTGGATTATTTCACTGCCGCGACCATATGCCTAACCTCAAGAAGTTACATTATTTGGAGTATTTCACCACCGCGACCATATGCCTAACGTCAAGAAGTTACACTATTTGGATTATTTCACCGCTGCGACCATGTGCCTAACCTGAAGAAGTTACACTATTTGGATTATTTCACCACTGCGACCATATGCCTAACCTCAAGAAGTTACACTATTTGGATTATTTCACCACAGCGACCATATGCCTAACCTCAAGAAGTTACACTATTTGGATTATTTCACTGCTGCGACCATATGCCTAACCTCAAGAAATTACACTATTTGGATTATTTCACTGCCGCGACCATATGCCTAACCTCAAGAAGTTACATTATTTGGAGTATTTCACTGCCGCGACCATATGCCTAACCTCAAGAATTTACACTATTTGGATTATTTCACCGCTGCGACCATATGCCTAACCTCAAGAAGTTACACTATTTGGATTATTTCAGCACTGCGACCATATGCCTAACCTCAAGAAGTTACACTATTTGGATTATTTCACCACTGCAACCATATGCCTAACATCAAGAAGTTACACTATTTGGATTATTTCACCGCTGCAACCATATGCCTAACCTCAAGAAGTTACACTATTTGGATTATTTCACCGCTGCGACCATATGCGTAACCTCAAGAAGTTTCACTATTTGGATTATTTCACCGCTGCAACCATATGCCTAACCTCAAGAAGTTACACTATTTGGATTATTTCACCACTGTGGCCATATGCCTATCCTCAAGAAGTTGCACTATTTGGATTATTTCACCGCTGTGGCCATATGCCTAACCTCATGAAGTTACACTATTTGGATTATTTCCCCTGCGACCATATGCCTAACCTCAAGAAGTTTCACTATTTGGATTATTTCACCGTTGCGACCATATGCCTAACCTCAAGAAGTTACACTATTTGGATTATTTCACTGCCGCGACCATATGCCTAACCTGAAGAAGTTACATTATTTGGAGTATTTCACCGCCGCGACCATATGCCTAACCTCAAGAAGTTACACTATTTGGATTATTTCACCGCTGCGACCATCTGCCTAACCTCAAGAAGTTACACAATTTGGATTCTGTCACCGCTGCGACTATATGCCTAACCTCAAGAAGTTACACTATTTGCATTATTTCACTACTGTGACCATATGCCTAACCTCAAGAAGTTACACTATTTGGATTATTTCACCGCTGCGACCATATGCCTAACCACAAGAAGTTACACTATTTGGATTATTTCACCGCTGCGACCATATGCCTAACCTCAAGAAGTTACACTATTTGGATTATTTCACCGCTGCGACCATATGCCTAACCTCAAGAAGTTACACTATTTGGATTATTTCACCGCTGCGACCATATGCCTAACCTCAAGAAGTTACACTATTTGGATTATTTCACTGCCGCGACCATATGCCTAACCTCAAGAAGTTACATTATTTGGAGTATTTCACCACCGCGACCATATGCCTAACGTCAAGAAGTTACACTATTTGGATTATTTCACCGCTGCGACCATGTGCCTAACCTGAAGAAGTTACACTATTTGGATTATTTCACCACTGCGACCATATGCCTAACCTCAAGAAGTTACACTATTTGGATTATTTCACCACTGCGCTCATATGCCTAACCTCAAGAAGTTACACTATTTGGATTATTTCACCGCTGCGACCATATGCCTAACCTCACGAAGTTACACTATTTGGATTATTTCACCACTGCGACCATATGCCTAACCTCAAGAAGTTACACTATTTGGATTTTGTCACCGCTGCGACTATATGCCTAACCTCAAGAAGTTACACTATTTGCATAATTTCACCGCTGTGACCATACGCCTAACCTCAAGAAGTTACACTATTTGGATTATTTCATCGCGGTGACCATATGCCCAACCTGAAGAAGTTACACTATTTGGATTATGTCACCGCTGCGACCATATGCCTAACCTCAAGAAGTTACATTATTTCGATTATTTCACGGCCGCGACCATATGCCTAACCTCAAGAAATTACACTATTTGGATTATTTCACTGCCGCGACCATATGCCTAACCTCAAGAAGTTACACTATTTGGATTATTTCAGCACTGCGACCATATGCCTAACCTCAAGAAGTTACACTATTTGGACTATTTCACCGCTGCGACCATGTGCCTAACCTCAAGAAGTTACACTATTTGGATTATTTCACCACTGCGACCATATGCCTAACCTCAAGAAGTTACACTATTTGGATTATTTCACCAATGCGCCCATATGCCTAACCTCAAGAAGTTACACTATTTGGATTATTTCACCGCTGCGACCATATGCCTAACCTCAAGAAGTTACTCTATTTGGATTATGTCACCGCTGCCACTATATGCCTAACCTAAAGAAGTTACACTATTTGCATTATTTCACCGCTGTGACCATATGCCTAACCTCAAGAAGTTACACTATTTGGATTATTTCACCGCTGCGACCATATGCCTAACCTCAAGAAGTTACACTATTTGGATTATTTCACTGCTGCGACCATATGCCTAACCTCAAGAAATTACACTATTTGGATTATTTCACTGGCGCGACCATATGCCTAACCTCAAGAAGTTACATTATTTGGAGTATTTCACTGCCGCGACCATATGCCTAACCTCAAGAAATTACACTATTTGGATTATTTCACCGCTGCGACCATATGCCTAACCTCAAGAAGTTACACTATTTGGATTATTTCAGCACTGCGACCATATGCCTAACCTCAAGAAGTTACACTATTTGGATTATTTCACCACTGCAACCATATGCCTAACATCAAGAAGTTACACTATTTGGATTATTTCACCGCTGCAACCATATGCCTAACCTCAAGAAGTTACACTATTTGGATTATTTCACCGCTGCGACCATATGCGTAACCTCAAGAAGTTTCACTATTTGGATTATTTCACCGCTGCAACCATATGCCTAACCTCAAGAAGTTACACTATTTGGATTATTTCACCACTGTGGCCATATGCCTATCCTCAAGAAGTTGCACTATTTGGATTATTTCACCGCTGTGGCCATATGCCTAACCTCATGAAGTTACACTATTTGGATTATTTCCCCCCTGCGACCATATGCCTAACCTCAAGAAGTTTCACTATTTGGATTATTTCACCGTTGCGACCATATGCCTAACCTCAAGAAGTTACACTATTTGGATTATTTCACTGCCGCGACCATATGCCTAACCTGAAGAAGTTACATTATTTGGAGTATTTCACCGCCGCGACCATATGCCTAACCTCAAGAAGTTACACTATTTGGATTATTTCACCGCTGCGACCATCTGCCTAACCTCAAGAAGTTACACAATTTGGATTCTGTCACCGCTGCGACTATATGCCTAACCTCAAGAAGTTACACTATTTGGATTATTTCACTACTGTGACCATATGCCTAACCTCAAGAAGTTACACTATTTGGATTATTTCACCGCTGCGACCATATGCCTAACCACAAGAAGTTACACTATTTGGATTATTTCACCGCTGCGACCATATGCCTAACCTCAAGAAGTTACACTATTTGGATTATTTCACCGCTGCGACCATATGCCTAACCACAAGAAGTTACACTATTTGGATTATTTCACCGCTGCGACCATATGCCTAACCTCAAGAAGTTACACTATTTGGATTATTTCACTGCCGCGACCATATGCCTAACCTCAAGAAGTTACATTATTTGGAGTATTTCACCACCGCGACCATATGCCTAACGTCAAGAAGTTACACTATTTGGATTATTTCACCGCTGCGACCATATGCCTAACCTCAAGAAGCTACACTATTCGGATTGTTTCACCGCTGCGACCATATGCCTAACCTCAAGAAGTTACACTATTTGGATTATTTCACCTCTGTGACCATATGCCTAACATCAAGAAGTTACATTATAGGATTATTTCACTGCTGCGACCATATGGCTAACCTCAAGAAGTTACACTATTTGGATTATTTCACCACTGTGACCATATGCCTATCCTCAAGAAGTTGCACTATTTGGATTATTTCACCGCTGCGACCATATGCCTAACCTCAAGAAGTTACACTATTTGGATTATTTCACTGCTGCCTTCATATGCTTAACCTCAAGAAGTTACCCTATTTGGATTATTTCAACGCTGCGACTCTACGCCTAACCTCAAGAAGTTACACTATTTGGATTATTTCACCACTGCGACCTTATGCCTAACCTCAAGAAGTTACACTATTTGGATTATTTCACTTCCGCAACCATATGCCTCGCCTCAAGAAGTTACATTATTTGGAGTATTTCACCACCGCGACCATATGCCTAACCTCAAGAAGTTACACTATTTGGATTATTTCAGCACTGCGACCATATGCCTAACCTCAAGAAGTTACACTATTTGGACTATTTCATCGCTGCGACCATGTGCTTAACCTCAAGAAGTTACACTATTTGGATTATTTCACCACTGCGACCATATGCCTAACCTCAAGAAATTACACTATTTGGATTATTTCACTTCCGCGACCATATGCCTAACCTCAAGAAGTTACATTATTTGGAGTATTTCACCGCCGCGACCATATGCCTAACCTCAAGAAATTAGACTATTTGGATTATTTCACCGCTGCGACCATATGCCTACCCTCAAGAAGTTACACTATTTGGATTATTTCAGCACTGCGACCATATGCCTAACCTCAAGAAGTTACACTATTTGGATTATTTCACCGCTGCGACCATATGCCTAACCTCAAGAAATTACACTATTTGGATTATTTCACTGCCGCGACCATATGCCTAACCTCAAGAAGTTACATTATTTGGAGTATTTCACTGCCGCGACCATATGCCTAACCTCAAGAAATTACACTATTTGGATTATTTCACCGCTGCGACCATATGCCTAACCTCAAGAAGTTACACTATTTGGATTATTTCACCGCTGCAACCATATGCCTAACCTCAAGAAGTTACACTATTTGGATTATTTCACCGCTGCGACCATATGCCTAACCTCAAGAAGTTACACTATTTGGATTATTTCACCGCTGCGACCATATGCCTAACCTCAAGAAATTACACTATTTGGATTATTTCACTGCCGCGACCATATGCCTAACCTCAAGAAGTTACATTATTTGCATTATTTCACCACTGTGACCATATGCCTAACCTCAAGAAGTTACACTATTTGGATTATTTCACCGCTGCGACCATATGCCTAACCTCAAGAAGTTACACTATTTGGATTATTTCACCGCTGCGACCATATGCCTAACCTCAAGAAATTACACTATTCGGATTATTTCACTGCCGCGACCATATGCCTAACCTCAAGAAGTTACATTATTTGGAGTATTTCACCGCCGCGACCATATGCCTAACCTCAAGAAATTACACTATTTGGATTATTTCACCGCTGCGACCATATGCCTAACCTCAAGAAGTTACACTATTTGAATTATTTCATCACTGTGACCATATGCCTAACCTCAAGAAGTTACACTATTTGGATTATTTCACCGCTGCGACCATGTGCCTAACCTCAAGAAGTTACACTATTTGGATTATTTCACCGCTGCGACCATATGGCTAACCTCAAGAAGTTACACTTTTTGGATTATTTCACCACTGCGACCATATGCCTAACCTCAAGAAGTTACACTGTTTGGATTATTTCACTCCCGCGACCATATGCCTAACCTCAAGAAGTTACATTATTTGGATTATTTCACCACCGCGACCATATGCCTAACCTCAACAAGTTACACTATTTGGATTATTTTACCACGGCAACCATATGCCTAACCTCAAGAAGTCACACTATTTGGATTATTTCACCACTGCGACCATATGCCTAACATCAAGAAGTTACACTATTTGGATTATTTCACCGCTGCAACCATATGCCTAACCTCAAGAAGTTACACTATTTGGATTATTTCACCGCTGCGACCATATGCGTAACCTCAAGAAGTTTCACTATTTGGATTATTTCACCGCTGCAACCATATGCCTAACCTCAAGAAGTTACACTATTTGGATTATTTCACCACTGTGGCCATATGCCTATCCTCAAGAAGTTGCACTATTTGGATTATTTCACCGCTGTGGCCATATGCCTAACCTCATGAAGTTACACTATTTGGATTATTTCCCCCCTGCGACCATATGCCTAACCTCAAGAAGTTTCACTATTTGGATTATTTCACCGTTGCGACCATATGCCTAACCTCAAGAAGTTACACTATTTGGATTATTTCACTGCCGCGACCATATGCCTAACCTGAAGAAGTTACATTATTTGGAGTATTTCACCGCCGCGACCATATGCCTAACCTCAAGAAGTTACACTATTTGGATTATTTCACCGCTGCGACCATCTGCCTAACCTCAAGAAGTTACACAATTTGGATTCTGTCACCGCTGCGACTATATGCCTAACCTCAAGAAGTTACACTATTTGCATTATTTCACTACTGTGACCATATGCCTAACCTCAAGAAGTTACACTATTTGGATTATTTCACCGCTGCGACCATATGCCTAACCACAAGAAGTTACACTATTTGGATTATTTCACCGCTGCGACCATATGCCTAACCTCAAGAAGTTACACTATTTGGATTATTTCACCATGCGACCATATGCCTAACCACAAGAAGTTACACTATTTGGATCATTTCACCGCTGCGACCATATGCCTAACCTCAAGAAGTTACACTATTTGGATTATTTCACTGCCGCGACCATATGCCTAACCTCAAGAAGTTACATTATTTGGAGTATTTCACCACCGCGACCATATGCCTAACGTCAAGAAGTTACGCTATTTGGATTATTTCACCGCTGCGACCATATGCCTAACCTCAAGAAGCTACACTATTCGGATTGTTTCACCGCTGCGACCATATGCCTAACCTCAAGAAGTTACACTATTTGGATTATTTCACCTCTGTGACCATATGCCTAACATCAAGAAGTTACATTATAGGATTATTTCACTGCTGCGACCATATGGCTAACCTCAAGAAGTTACACTATTTGGATTATTTCACCACTGTGACCATATGCCTATCCTCAAGAAGTTGCACTATTTGGATTATTTCACCGCTGCGACCATATGCCTAACCTCAAGAAGTTACACTATTTGGATTATTTCACTGCTGCCTTCATATGCTTAACCTCAAGAAGTTACCCTATTTGGATTATTTCAACGCTGCGACTCTACGCCTAACCTCAAGAAGTTACACTATTTGGATTATTTCACCACTGCGACCTTATGCCTAACCTCAAGAAGTTACACTATTTGGATTATTTCACTTCCGCGACCATATGCCTCGCCTCAAGAAGTTACATTATTTGGAGTATTTCACCACCGCGACCATATGCCTAACCTCAAGAAGTTACACTATTTGGATTATTTCAGCACTGCGACCATATGCCTAACCTCAAGAAGTTACACTATTTGGACTATTTCATCGCTGCGACCATGTGCTTAACCTCAAGAAGTTACACTATTTGGATTATTTCACCACTGCGACCATATGCCTAACCTCAAGAAATTACACTATTTGGATTATTTCACTTCCGCGACCATATGCCTAACCTCAAGAAGTTACATTATTTGGAGTATTTCACCGCCGCGACCATATGCCTAACCTCAAGAAATTAGACTATTTGGATTATTTCACCGCTGCGACCATATGCCTACCCTCAAGAAGTTACACTATTTGGATTATTTCAGCACTGCGACCATATGCCTAACCTCAAGAAGTTACACTATTTGGATTATTTCACCGCTGCGACCATATGCCTAACCTCAAGAAATTACACTATTTGGATTATTTCACTGCCGCGACCATATGCCTAACCTCAAGAAGTTACATTATTTGGAGTATTTCACTGCCGCGACCATATGCCTAACCTCAAGAAATTACACTATTTGGATTATTTCACCGCTGCGACCATATGCCTAACCTCAAGAAGTTACACTATTTGGATTATTTCACCGCTGCAACCATATGCCTAACCTCAAGAAGTTACACTATTTGGATTATTTCACCGCTGCGACCATATGCCTAACCTCAAGAAGTTACACTATTTGGATTATTTCACCGCTGCGACCATATGCCTAACCTCAAGAAATTACACTATTTGGATTATTTCACTGCCGCGACCATATGCCTAACCTCAAGAAGTTACATTATTTGCATTATTTCACCACTGTGACCATATGCCTAACCTCAAGAAGTTACACTATTTGGATTATTTCACCGCTGCGACCATATGCCTAACCTCAAGAAGTTACACTATTTGGATTATTTCACCGCTGCGACCATATGCCTAACCTCAAGAAATTACACTATTCGGATTATTTCACTGCCGCGACCATATGCCTAACCTCAAGAAGTTACATTATTTGGAGTATTTCACCGCCGCGACCATATGCCTAACCTCAAGAAATTACACTATTTGGATTATTTCACCGCTGCGACCATATGCCTAACCTCAAGAAGTTACACTATTTGGATTATTTCACTGCTGCCTTCATATGCTTAACCTCAAGAAGTTACCCTATTTGGATTATTTCAACGCTGCGACTCTACGCCTAACCTCAAGAAGTTACACTATTTGGATTATTTCACCACTGCGACCTTATGCCTAACCTCAAGAAGTTACACTATTTGGATTATTTCACTTCCGCGACCATATGCCTCGCCTCAAGAAGTTACATTATTTGGAGTATTTCACCACCGCGACCATATGCCTAACCTCAAGAAGTTACACTATTTGGATTATTTCAGCACTGCGACCATATGCCTAACCTCAAGAAGTTACACTATTTGGACTATTTCATCGCTGCGACCATGTGCTTAACCTCAAGAAGTTACACTATTTGGATTATTTCACCACTGCGACCATATGCCTAACCTCAAGAAATTACACTATTTGGATTATTTCACTTCCGCGACCATATGCCTAACCTCAAGAAGTTACATTATTTGGAGTATTTCACCGCCGCGACCATATGCCTAACCTCAAGAAATTAGACTATTTGGATTATTTCACCGCTGCGACCATATGCCTACCCTCAAGAAGTTACACTATTTGGATTATTTCAGCACTGCGACCATATGCCTAACCTCAAGAAGTTACACTATTTGGATTATTTCACCGCTGCGACCATATGCCTAACCTCAAGAAATTACACTATTTGGATTATTTCACTGCCGCGACCATATGCCTAACCTCAAGAAGTTACATTATTTGGAGTATTTCACTGCCGCGACCATATGCCTAACCTCAAGAAATTACACTATTTGGATTATTTCACCGCTGCGACCATATGCCTAACCTCAAGAAGTTACACTATTTGGATTATTTCACCGCTGCAACCATATGCCTAACCTCAAGAAGTTACACTATTTGGATTATTTCACCGCTGCGACCATATGCCTAACCTCAAGAAGTTACACTATTTGGATTATTTCACCGCTGCGACCATATGCCTAACCTCAAGAAATTACACTATTTGGATTATTTCACTGCCGCGACCATATGCCTAACCTCAAGAAGTTACATTATTTGCATTATTTCACCACTGTGACCATATGCCTAACCTCAAGAAGTTACACTATTTGGATTATTTCACCGCTGCGACCATATGCCTAACCTCAAGAAGTTACACTATTTGGATTATTTCACCGCTGCGACCATATGCCTAACCTCAAGAAATTACACTATTCGGATTATTTCACTGCCGCGACCATATGCCTAACCTCAAGAAGTTACATTATTTGGAGTATTTCACCGCCGCGACCATATGCCTAACCTCAAGAAATTACACTATTTGGATTATTTCACCGCTGCGACCATATGCCTAACCTCAAGAAGTTACACTATTTGGATTATTTCACTGCTGCCTTCATATGCTTAACCTCAAGAAGTTACCCTATTTGGATTATTTCAACGCTGCGACTCTACGCCTAACCTCAAGAAGTTACACTATTTGGATTATTTCACCACTGCGACCTTATGCCTAACCTCAAGAAGTTACACTATTTGGATTATTTCACTTCCGCGACCATATGCCTCGCCTCAAGAAGTTACATTATTTGGAGTATTTCACCACCGCGACCATATGCCTAACCTCAAGAAGTTACACTATTTGGATTATTTCAGCACTGCGACCATATGCCTAACCTCAAGAAGTTACACTATTTGGACTATTTCATCGCTGCGACCATGTGCTTAACCTCAAGAAGTTACACTATTTGGATTATTTCACCACTGCGACCATATGCCTAACCTCAAGAAATTACACTATTTGGATTATTTCACTTCCGCGACCATATGCCTAACCTCAAGAAGTTACATTATTTGGAGTATTTCACCGCCGCGACCATATGCCTAACCTCAAGAAATTAGACTATTTGGATTATTTCACCGCTGCGACCATATGCCTACCCTCAAGAAGTTACACTATTTGGATTATTTCAGCACTGCGACCATATGCCTAACCTCAAGAAGTTACACTATTTGGATTATTTCACCGCTGCGACCATATGCCTAACCTCAAGAAATTACACTATTTGGATTATTTCACTGCCGCGACCATATGCCTAACCTCAAGAAGTTACATTATTTGGAGTATTTCACTGCCGCGACCATATGCCTAACCTCAAGAAATTACACTATTTGGATTATTTCACCGCTGCGACCATATGCCTAACCTCAAGAAGTTACACTATTTGGATTATTTCACCGCTGCAACCATATGCCTAACCTCAAGAAGTTACACTATTTGGATTATTTCACCGCTGCGACCATATGCCTAACCTCAAGAAGTTACACTATTTGGATTATTTCACCGCTGCGACCATATGCCTAACCTCAAGAAATTACACTATTTGGATTATTTCACTGCGCGACCATATGCCTAACCTCAAGAAGTTACATTATTTGCATTATTTCACCACTGTGACCATATGCCTAACCTCAAGAAGTTACACTATTTGGATTATTTCACCGCTGCGACCATATGCCTAACCTCAAGAAGTTACACTATTTGGATTATTTCACCGCTGCGACCATATGCCTAACCTCAAGAAATTACACTATTCGGATTATTTCACTGCCGCGACCATATGCCTAACCTCAAGAAGTTACATTATTTGGAGTATTTCACCGCCGCGACCATATGCCTAACCTCAAGAAGTTACACTATTTGGATTATTTCACCGCTGCGACCATATGCCTAACCTCAAGAAGTTACACTATTTGGATTATTTCATCACTGTGACCATATGCCTAACCTCAAGAAGTTACACTATTTGGATTATTTCACCGCTGCGACCATGTGCCTAACCTCAAGAAGTTACACTATTTGGATTATTTCACCGCTGCGACCATATGGCTAACCTCAAGAAGTTACACTTTTGGATTATTTCACCACTGCGACCATATGCCTAACCTCAAGAAGTTACACTGTTTGGATTATTTCACTCCCGCGACCATATGCCTAACCTCAAGAAGTTACATTATTTGGATTATTTCACCACCGCGACCATATGCCTAACCTCAACAAGTTACACTATTTGGATTATTTTACCACGGCAACCATATGCCTAACCTCAAGAAGTCACACTATTTGGATTATTTCACCACTGCGACCATATGCCTAACCTCAAGAAGTTACACTATTTGGATTATTTCACCGCTGCGACCATGTGCCTAACCTGAAGAAGTTACACTATTTGGATTATTTCACCACTGCGACCATATGCCTAACCTCAAGAAGTTACACTATTTGGATTATTTCACCACTGCGCTCATATGCCTAACCTCAAGAAGTTACACTATTTGGATTATTTCACCGCTGCGACCATATGCCTAACGTCACGAAGTTACACTATTTGGATTATTTCACCACTGCGACCTTATGCCTAACCTCAAGAAGTTACACTATTTGGATTATTTCACTTCCGCGACCATATGCCTCGCCTCAAGAAGTTACATTATTTGGAGTATTTCACCACCGCGACCATATGCCTAACCTCAAGAAGTTACACTATTTGGATTATTTCAGCACTGCGACCATATGCCTAACCTCAAGAAGTTACACTATTTGGACTATTTCATCGCTGCGACCATGTGCTTAACCTCAAGAAGTTACACTATTTGGATTATTTCACCACTGCGACCATATGCCTAACCTCAAGAAATTACACTATTTGGATTATTTCACTTCCGCGACCATATGCCTAACCTCAAGAAGTTACATTATTTGGAGTATTTCACCGCCGCGACCATATGCCTAACCTCAAGAAATTAGACTATTTGGATTATTTCACCGCTGCGACCATATGCCTAACCTCAAGAAGTTACACTATTTGGATTATTTCAGCACTGCGACCATATGCCTAACCTCAAGAAGTTACACTATTTGGATTATTTCACCGCTGCGACCATATGCCTAACCTCAAGAAATTACACTATTTGGATTATTTCACTGCCGCGACCATATGCCTAACCTCAAGAAGTTACATTATTTGGAGTATTTCACTGCGACCATATGCCTAACCTCAAGAAATTACACTATTTGGATTATTTCACCGCTGCGACCATATGCCTAACCTCAAGAAGTTACACTATTTGGATTATTTCACCGCTGCAACCATATGCCTAACCTCAAGAAGTTACACTATTTGGATTATTTCACCGCTGCGACCATATGCCTAACCTCAAGAAGTTACACTATTTGGATTATTTCACCGCTGCGACCATATGCCTAACCTCAAGAAATTACACTATTTGGATTATTTCACTGCCGCGACCATATGCCTAACCTCAAGAAGTTACATTATTTGCATTATTTCACCACTGTGACCATATGCCTAACCTCAAGAAGTTACACTATTTGGATTATTTCACCGCTGCGACCATATGCCTAACCTCAAGAAGTTACACTATTTGGATTATTTCACCGCTGCGACCATATGCCTAACCTCAAGAAATTACACTATTTCGGATTATTTCACCGCTGCGACCATATGCCTAACCTCAAGAAGTTACATTATTTGGAGTATTTCACCGCCGCGACCATATGCCTAACCTCAAGAAATTACACTATTTGGATTATTTCACCGCTGCGACCATATGCCTAACCTCAAGAAGTTACACTATTTGGATTATTTCATCACTGTGACCATATGCCTAACCTCAAGAAGTTACACTATTTGGATTATTTCACCGCTGCGACCATGTGCCTAACCTCAAGAAGTTACACTATTTGGATTATTTCACCGCTGCGACCATATGGCTAACCTCAAGAAGTTACACTTTTTGGATTATTTCACCACTGCGACCATATGCCTAACCTCAAGAAGTTACACTGTTTGGATTATTTCACTCCCGCGACCATATGCCTAACCTCAAGAAGTTACATTATTTGGATTATTTCACCACCGCGACCATATGCCTAACCTCAACAAGTTACACTATTTGGATTATTATTTTACCACGGCAACCATATGCCTAACCTCAAGAAGTCACACTATTTGGATTATTTCACCACTGCGACCATATGCCTAACCTCAAGAAGTTACACTATTTGGATTATTTCACCGCTGCGACCATGTGCCTAACCTGAAGAAGTTACACTATTTGGATTATTTCACCACTGCGACCATATGCCTAACCTCAAGAAGTTACACTATTTGGATTATTTCACCACTGCGCTCATATGCCTAACCTCAAGAAGTTACACTATTTGGATTATTTCACCGCTGCGACCATATGCCTAACGTCACGAAGTTACACTATTTGGATTATTTCACCACTGCGACCATATGCCTAACCTCAAGAAGTTACACTATTTGGATTTTGTCACCGCTGCGACTATATGCCTAACCTCAAGAAGTTACACTATTTGCATTATTTCACCGCTGTGACCATACGCCTAACCTCAAGAAGTTACACTATTTGGATTATTTCACCGCGGTGACCATATGCCCAACCTGAAGAAGTTACACTATTTGGATTATGTCACCGCTGCGACCATATGCCTAACCTCAAGAAGTTACATTATTTCGATTATTTCACCGCCGCGACCATATGCCTAACCTCAAGAAATTACACTATTTGGATTATTTCACTGCCGCGACCATATGCCTAACCTCAAGAAGTTACACTATTTGGATTATTTCAGCACTGCGACCATATGCCTAACCTCAAGAAGTTACACTATTTGGACTATTTCACCGCTGCGACCATGTGCCTAACCTCAAGAAGTTACACTATTTGGATTATTTCACCACTGCGACCATATGCCTAACCTCAAGAAGTTACACTATTTGGATTATTTCACCAATGCGCCCATATGCCTAACCTCAAGAAGTTACACTATTTGGATTATTTCACCGCTGCGACCATATGCCTAACCTCAAGAAGTTACTCTATTTGGATTATGTCACCGCTGCCACTATATGCCTAACCTAAAGAAGTTACACTATTTGCATTATTTCACCGCTGTGACCATATGCCTAACCTCAAGAAGTTACACTATTTGGATTATTTCACTGCCGCGACCATATGCCTAACCTCAAGAAGTTACATTATTTGGAGTATTTCACCGCCGCGACCATATGCCTAACCTCAAGAAATTACACTATTTGGATTATTTCACCGCTGCGACCATATGCCTAACCTCAAGAAGTTACACTATTTGGATTATTTCATCACTGTGACCATATGCCTAACCTCAAGAAGTTACACTATTTGGATTATTTCACCGCTGCGACCATGTGCCTAACCTCAAGAAGTTACACTATTTGGATTATTTCACCGCTGCGACCATATGGCTAACCTCAAGAAGTTACACTTTTGGATTATTTCACCACTGCGACCATATGCCTAACCTCAAGAAGTTACACTGTTTGGATTATTTCACTCCCGCGACCATATGCCTAACCTCAAGAAGTTACATTATTTGGATTATTTCACCACCGCGACCATATGCCTAACCTCAACAAGTTACACTATTTGGATTATTTTACCACGGCAACCATATGCCTAACCTCAAGAAGTCACACTATTTGGATTATTTCACCACTGCGACCATATGCCTAACCTCAAGAAGTTACACTATTTGGATTATTTCACCGCTGCGACCATGTGCTTAACCTGAAGAAGTTACACTATTTGGATTATTTCACCACTGCGACCATATGCCTAACCTCAAGAAGTTACACTATTTGGATTATTTCACCACTGCGCTCATATGCCTAACCTCAAGAAGTTACACTATTTGGATTATTTCACCGCTGCGACCATATGCCTAACGTCACGAAGTTACACTATTTGGATTATTTCACCACTGCGACCATATGCCTAACCTCAAGAAGTTACACTATTTGGATTTTGTCACCGCTGCGACTATATGCCTAACCTCAAGAAGTTACACTATTTGCATTATTTCACCGCTGTGACCATACGCCTAACCTCAAGAAGTTACACTATTTGGATTATTTCACCGCGGTGACCATATGCCCAACCTGAAGAAGTTACACTATTTGGATTATGTCACCGCTGCGACCATATGCCTAACCTCAAGAAGTTACATTATTTCGATTATTTCACCGCCGCGACCATATGCCTAACCTCAAGAAATTACACTATTTGGATTATTTCACTGCCGCGACCATATGCCTAACCTCAAGAAGTTACACTATTTGGATTATTTCAGCACTGCGACCATATGCCTAACCTCAAGAAGTTACACTATTTGGACTATTTCACCGCTGCGACCATGTGCCTAACCTCAAGAAGTTACACTATTTGGATTATTTCACCACTGCGACCATATGCCTAACCTCAAGAAGTTACACTATTTGGATTATTTCACCAATGCGCCCATATGCCTAACCTCAAGAAGTTACACTATTTGGATTATTTCACCGCTGCGACCATATGCCTAACCTCAAGAAGTTACTCTATTTGGATTATGTCACCGCTGCCACTATATGCCTAACCTAAAGAAGTTACACTATTTGCATTATTTCACCGCTGTGACCATATGCCTAACCTCAAGAAGTTACACTATTTGGATTATTTCACCGCTGTGACCATATGCCTAACCTCAAGAAGTTACACTATTTGGATTATTTCACCGCTGCGACCATATGCCTAACCTCAAGAAATTACACTATTTGGATTATTTCACTGCCGCGACCATATGCCTAACCTCAAGAAGTTACATTATTTGGAGTATTTCACTGCCGCGACCATATGCCTAACCTCAAGAAATTACACTATTTGGATTATTTCACCGCTGCGACCATATGCCTAACCTCAAGAAGTTACTCTATTTGGATTATGTCACCGCTGCCACTATATGCCTAACCTAAAGAAGTTACACTATTTGCATTATTTCACCGCTGTGACCATATGCCTAACCTCAAGAAGTTACACTATTTGGATTATTTCACCGCTGTGACCATATGCCTAACCTCAAGAAGTTACACTATTTGGATTATTTCACCGCTGCGACCATATGCCTAACCTCAAGAAATTACACTATTTGGATTATTTCACTGCCGCGACCATATGCCTAACCTCAAGAAGTTACATTATTTGGAGTATTTCACTGCCGCGACCATATGCCTAACCTCAAGAAATTACACTATTTGGATTATTTCACCGCTGCGACCATATGCCTAACCTCAAGAAGTTACACTATTTGGATTATTTCAGCACTGCGACCATATGCCTAACCTCAAGAAGTTACACTATTTGGATTATTTCACCACTGCAACCATCTGCCTAACATCAAGAAGTTACACTATTTGGATTATTTCACCGCTGCAACCATATGCCTAACCTCAAGAAGTTACACTATTTGGATTATTTCACCGCTGCGACCATATGCGTAACCTCAAGAAGTTTCACTATTTGGATTATTTCACCGCTGCAACCATATGCCTAACCTCAAGAAGTTACACTATTTGGATTATTTCACCACTGTGGCCATATGCCTATCCTCAAGAAGTTGCACTATTTGGATTATTTCACCGCTGTGGCCATATGCCTAACCTCATGAAGTTACACTATTTGGATTATTTCCCCCCTGCGACCATATGCGTAACCTCAAGAAGTTTCACTATTTGGATTATTTCACCGCTGCGACCATATGCCTAACCTCAAGAAGTTACACTATTTGGATTATTTCACTGCCGCGACCATATGCCTAACCTGAAGAAGTTACATTATTTGGAGTATTTCACCGCCGCGACCATATGCCTAACCTCAAGAAGTTACACTATTTGGATTATTTCACCGCTGCGACCATCTGCCTAACCTCAAGAAGTTACACAATTTGGATTCTGTCACCGCTGCGACTATATGCCTAACCTCAAGAAGTTACACTATTTGCATTATTTCACTACTGTGACCATATGCCTAACCTCAAGAAGTTACACTATTTGGATTATTTCACCGCTGCGACCATATGCCTAACCACAAGAAGTTACACTATTTGGATTATTTCACCGCTGCGACCATATGCCTAACCTCAAGAAGATACACTATTTGGATTATTTTCACTGCCGTGACCATATGCCTAACCTCAAGAAGTTACATTATTTGGAGTATTTCACCACCGCGACCATATGCCTAACCTCAAGAAGTTACACTATTTGGATTATTTCACCGCTGCGACCATATGCCTAACCTCAAGAAGCTACACTATTTGGATTGTTTCACCGCTGCGACCATATGCCTAACCTCAAGAAGTTACACTATTTGGATTATTTCACCTCTGTGACCATATGCCTAACATCAAGAAGTTACATTATAGGATTATTTCACTGCTGCGACCATATGGCTAACCTCAAGAAGTTACACTATTTGGATTATTTCACCACTGTGACCATATGCCTATCCTCAAGAAGTTGCACTATTTGGATTATTTCACCGCTGCGACCATATGCCTAACCTCAAGAAGTTACACTATTTGGATTATTTCACTGCTGCCTTCATATGCTTAACCTCAAGAAGTTACACTATTTGGATTATTTCAACGCTGCGACCCTACGCCTAACCTCAAGAAGTTACACTATTTGGATTATTTCACCACTGCGACCTTATGCCTAACCTCAAGAAGTTACACTATTTGGATTATTTCACTTCCGCGACCATATGCCTCACCTCAAGAAGTTACATTATTTGGAGTATTTCACCACCGCGACCATATGCCTAACCTCAAGAAGTTACACTATTTGGATTATTTCAGCACTGCGACCATATGCCTAACCTCAAGAAGTTACACTATTTGGACTATTTCACCGCTGCGACCATGTGCTTAACCTCAAGAAGTTACACTATTTGGATTATTTCACCACTGCGACCATATGCCTAACCTCAAGAAATTACACTATTTGGATTATTTCACTTCCGCGACCATATGCCTAACCTCAAGAAGTTACATTATTTGGAGTATTTCACCACCGCGACCATATGCCTAACCTCAAGAAATTACACTATTTGGATTATTTCACCGCTGCGACCATATGCCTACCCTCAAGAAGTTACACTATTTGGATTATTTCAGCACTGCGACCATATGCCTAACCTCAAGAAGTTACACTATTTGGATTATTTCACCGCTGCGACCATATGCCTAACCTCAAGAAATTACACTATTTGGATTATTTCACCGCTGCGACCATATGCCTAACCTCAAGAAGTTACACTATTTGGAGTATTTCACTGCCGCGACCATATGCCTAACCTCAAGAAATTACACTATTTGGATTATTTCACCGCTGCGACCCTACGCCTAACCTCAAGAAGTTACACTATTTGGATTATTTCACCACTGCGACCTTATGCCTAACCTCAAGAAGTTACACTATTTGGATTATTTCACTTCCGCGACCATATTCCTCACCTCAAGAAGTTACATTATTTGGAGTATTTCACCACCGCGACCATATGCCTAACCTCAAGAAGTTACACTATTTGGATTATTTCAGCACTGCGACCATATGCCTAACCTCAAGAAGTTACACTATTTGGACTATTTCATCGCTGCGACCATGTGCTTAACCTCAAGAAGTTACACTATTTGGATTATTTCACCACTGCGACCATATGCCTAACCTCAAGAAATTACACTATTTGGATTATTTCACCGCTGCGACCATATGCCTAACCTCAAGAAGTTACATTATTTGGAATATTTCACCGCCGCGACCATATGCCTAACCTCAAGAAATTACACTATTTGGATTATTTCACCGCTGCGACCATATGCCTAACCTCAAGAAGTTACACTATTTGGATTATTTCAGCACTGCGACCATATGCCTAACCTCAAGAAGTTACACTATTTGGATTATTTCACCGCTGCGACCATATGCCTAACCTCAAGAAATTACACTATTTGGATTATTTCACCGCTGCGACCATATGCCTAACCTCAAGAAGTCACACTATTTGGATTATTTCAGCACTGCGACCATATGCCTAACCTCAAGAAGTTACACTATTTGGATTATTTCACCACTGCAACCATATGCCTAACATCAAGAAGTTACACTATTTGGATTATTTCACCGCTGCAACCATATGCCTAACCTCAAGAAGTTACACTATTTGGATTATTTCACCGCTGCGACCATATGCCTAACCTCAAGAAGTTACATTATTTGGATTATTTCACCACCGCGACCATATGCCTAACCTCAAGAAATTACACTATTTGGATTATTTCACTGCCGTGACCATATGCCTAACCTCAAGAAGTTACATTATTTGGATTATTTCACCGCTGCGACCATATGCCTAACCTCAAGAAGTTACACTATTTGGATTATTTCAGCACTGCGACCATATGCCTAACCTCAAGAAGTTACACTATTTGGATTATTTCACCGCTGTGACCATATGCCTAACCTCAAGAAGTTACACTATTTGGATTATTTCACCACTGCGACCATATGCCTAACCTCAAGAAGTTACACTATTTGGATTATTTCCCCAATGCGACCATATGCCTAACCTCAAGAGGTTACACTATTTGGATTATTTCACCGCTGCGACCATATGCCTAACCTCAAGAAGTTACACTATTTGGATTATGTCACCGTCTGCAACTATATGCCTAACCTCAAGAAGTTACACTATTTGCATTATTTCACCGCTGTGACCATATGCCTAACCTCAAGAAGTTACACTATTTGGATTATTTCACCACTGCGACCATATGCCTAACCTCAAGAAGTTACACTATTTGGATTATTTCACCACTGCGACCATATGCCTAACCTCAAGAAATTACACTATTTGGATTATTTCACTGCCGCGACCATATGCCTAACCTAAAGAAGTTACATTATTTGGAGTATTTCACCGCCGCGACCATATGCCTAACCTCAAGAAATTACACTATTTGGATTATTTCACCGCTGCGACCATATGCCTAACCTCAAGAAGTTACACTATTTGGATTATTTCATCACTGCGACCATATGCCTAACCTCAAGAAGTTACACTATTTGGATTATTTCACCGCTGCGACCATATGCCTAACCTACACTATTTGGAACCATTACTCAAGAAGTTACATTTGGATTATTTCACCACTGCGACCATATGCCTAACCTCAAGAAGTTACACTGTTTGGATTATTTCACTCCACGGACCATATGCCTAACCTCAAGAAGTTACATTATTTGGATTATTTCACCACCGCGACCATATGCCTAACCTCAACAAGTTACACTATTTGGATTATTTTACCACGGCAACCATATGCCTAACCTCAAGAAGTTACACTATTTGGATTATTTCACCACTGCGACCATATGCCTAACCTCAAGAAGTTACACTATTTGGATTATTTCACCGCTGCGACCATGTGCCTAACCTGAAGAAGTTACACTATTTGGATTATTTCACCACTGCGACCATATGCCTAACCTCAAGAAGTTACACTATTTGGATTATTTCACCACTGCGCTCATATGCCTAACCTCAAGAAGTTACACTATTTGGATTATTTCACCGCTGCGACCATATGCCTGACCTCACGAAGTTACACTATTTGGATTATTTCACCACTGCGACCATATGCCTAACCTCAAGAAGTTACACTATTTGGATTTTGTCACCGCTGCGACTATATGCCTAACCTCAAGAAGTTACACTATTTGCATTATTTCACCGCTGTGACCATACGCCTAACCTCAAGAAGTTACACTATTTGGATTATTTCACCGCGGTGACCATATGCCCAACCTGAAGAAGTTACACTATTTGGATTATGTCACCGCTGCGACCATATGCCTAACCTCAAGAAGTTACATTATTTCGATTATTTCACGGCCGCGACCATATGCCTAACCTCAAGAAATTACACTATTTGGATTATTTCACTGCCGCGACCATATGCCTAACCTCAAGAAGTTACACTATTTGGATTATTTCAGCACTGCGACCATATGCCTAACCTCAAGAAGTTACACTATTTGGACTATTTCACCGCTGCGACCATGTGCCTAACCTCAAGAAGTTACACTATTTGGATTATTTCACCACTGCGACCATATGCCTAACCTCAAGAAGTTACACTATTTGGATTATTTCACCAATGCGCCCATATGCCTAACCTCAAGAAGTTACACTATTTGGATTATTTCACCGCTGCGACCATATGCCTAACCTCAAGAAGTTACTCTATTTGGATTATGTCACCGCTGCCACTATATGCCTAACCTAAAGAAGTTACACTATTTGCATTATTTCACCGCTGTGACCATATGCCTAACCTCAAGAAGTTACACTATTTGGATTATTTCACCGCTGCGACCATATGCCTAACCTCAAGAAGTTACACTATTTGGATTATTTCACCGCTGCGACCATATGCCTAACCTCAAGAAATTACACTATTTGGATTATTTCACTGCCGCGACCATATGCCTAACCTCAAGAAGTTACATTATTTGGAGTATTTCACTGCCGCGACCATATGCCTAACCTCAAGAAATTACACTATTTGGATTATTTCACCGCTGCGACCATATGCCTAACCTCAAGAAGTTACACTATTTGGATTATTTCAGCACTGCGACCATATGCCTAACCTCAAGAAGTTACACTATTTGGATTATTTCACCACTGCAACCATATGCCTAACATCAAGAAGTTACACTATTTGGATTATTTCACCGCTGCAACCATATGCCTAACCTCAAGAAGTTACACTATTTGGATTATTTCACCGCTGCGACCATATGCGTAACCTCAAGAAGTTTCACTATTTGGATTATTTCACCGCTGCAACCATATGCCTAACCTCAAGAAGTTACACTATTTGGATTATTTCACCACTGTGGCCATATGCCTATCCTCAAGAAGTTACACTATTTGGATTATTTCACCGCTGCGGCCATATGCCTAACCTCAAGAAGTTACACTATTTGGATTATTTCACCCCCTGCGACCATATGCCTAACCTCAAGAAGTTTCACTATTTGGATTATTTCACCGCTGCGACCATATGCCTAACCTCAAGAAGTTACACTATTTGGATTATTTCACTGCAGCGACCATATGCCTAACCTGAAGAAGTTACATTATTTGGAGTATTTCACCGCCGCGACCATATGCCTAACCTCAAGAAGTTACACTATTTGGATTATTTCACCGCTGCGACCATGTGCCTAACCTCAAGAAGTTACACAATTTGGATTCTGTCACCGCTGCGACTATATGCCTAACCTCAAGAAGTTACACTATTTGCATTATTTCACTACTGTGACCATATGCCTAACCTCAAGAAGTTACACTATTTGGATTATTTCACCGCTGCGACCATATGCCTAACCACAAGAAGTTACACTATTTGGATTATTTCACCGCTGCGACCATATGCCTAACCTCAAGAAGTTACACTATTTGGATTATTTCACCGCTGCGACCATATGCCTAACCACAAGAAGTTACACTATTTGGATTATTTCACCGCTGCGACCATATGCCTAACCTCAAGAAGTTACACTATTTGGATTATTTCACAGCCGCGACCATATGCCTAACCTCAAGAAGTTACATTATTTGGAGTATTTCACCACCGCGACCATATGCCTAACCTCAAGAAGTTACACTATTTGGATTATTTCACCGCTGCGACCATATGCCTAACCTCAAGAAGCTACACTATTTGGATTGTTTCACCACTGCGACCATATGCCTAACCTCAAGAAGTTACACTATTTGGATTATTTCACCTCTGTGACCATATGCCTAACATCAAGAAGTTACATTATAGGATTATTTCACTGCTGCGACCATATGGCTAACCTCAAGAAGTTACACTATTTGGATTATTTCACCACTGTGACCATATGCCTATCCTCAAGAAGTTGCACTATTTGGATTATTTCACCGCTGCGACCATATGCCTAACCTCAAGAAGTTACACTATTTGGATTATTTCACTGCTGCCTTCATATGCTTAACCTCAAGAAGTTACACTATTTGGATTATTTCAACGCTGCGACCCTACGCCTAACCTCAAGAAGTTACACTATTTGGATTATTTCACCACTGCGACCTTATGCCTAACCTCAAGAAGTTACACTATTTGGATTATTTCACTTCCGCGACCATATGCCTCGCCTCAAGAAGTTACATTATTTGGAGTATTTCACCACCGCGACCATATGCCTAACCTCAAGAAGTTACACTATTTGGATTATTTCAGCACTGCGACCATATGCCTAACCTCAAGAAGTTACACTATTTGGACTATTTCATCGCTGCGACCATGTGCTTAACCTCAAGAAGTTACACTATTTGGATTATTTCACCACTGCGACCATATGCCTAACCTCAAGAAATTACACTATTTGGATTATTTCACTTCCGCGACCATATGCCTAACCTCAAGAAGTTACATTATTTGGAGTATTTCACCGCCGCGACCATATGCCTAACCTCAAGAAATTACACTATTTGGATTATTTCACCGCTGCGACCATATGCCTACCCTCAAGAAGTTACACTATTTGGATTATTTCAGCACTGCGACCATATGCCTAACCTCAAGAAGTTACACTATTTGGATTATTTCACCGCTGCGACCATATGCCTAACCTCAAGAAATTACACTATTTGGATTATTTCACTGCCGCGACCATATGCCTAACCTCAAGAAGTTACATTATTTGGAGTATTTCACTGCCGCGACCATATGCCTAACATCAAGAAATTACACTATTTGGATTATTTCACCGCTGCGACCATATGCCTAACCTCAAGAAGTTACACTATTTGGATTATTTCAGCACTGCGACCATATGCCTAACCTCAAGAAGTTACACTATTTGGATTATTTCACCACTGCAACCATATGCCTAACATCAAGAAGTTACACTATTTGGATTATTTCACCGCTGCAACCATATGCCTAACCTCAAGAAGTTACACTATTTGGATTATTTCACCGCTGCGACCATATGCCTAACCTCAAGAAGTTACACTATTTGGATTATTTCACCGCTGCGACCATATGCCTAACCTCAAGAAGTTACACTATTTGGATTATTTCACCACTGCGACCATATGCCTAACCTCAAGAAGTTACACTATTTGGATTATTTCACCGCTGTGACCATATGCCTAACCTCAAGAAGTTACACTATTTGCATTATTTCACCACTGTGACCATATGCCTAACCTCAAGAAGTTACACTATTTGGATTATTTCACCGCTGCGACCATATGCCTAACCTCAAGAAGTTACACTATTTGGATTATTTCACCGCTGCGACCATATGCCTAACCTCAAGAAATTACACTATTTGGATTATTTCACTGACGCGACCATATGCCTAACCTCAAGAAGTTACATTATTTGGAGTATTTCACCGCCGCGACCATATGCCTAACCTCAAGAAATTACACTATTTGGATTATTTCACCGCTGCGACCATATGCCTAACCTCAAGAAGTTACACTATTTGGATTATTTCACCACTGCGACCATATGCCTAACCTCAAGAAGTTACACTATTTGGATTATTTCACCGCTGCGACCATGTGCCTAACCTCAAGAAGTTACACTATTTGGATTATTTCACCGCTGCGACCATATGGCCTAACCTCAAGAAGTTACACTTTTTGGATTATTTCACCACTGCGACCATATGCCTAACCTCAAGAAGTTACACTGTTTGGATTATTTCACTCCCGCGACCATATGCCTAACCTCAAGAAGTTACATTATTTGGATTATTTCACCACCGCGACCATATGCCTAACCTCAACAAGTTACACTATTTGGATTATTTTACCACGGCAACCATATGCCTAACCTCAAGAAGTTACACTATTTGGATTATTTCACCACTGCGACCATATGCCTAACCTCAAGAAGTTACACTATTTGGATTATTTCACCGCTGCGACCATGTGCCTAACCTGAAGAAGTTACACTATTTGGATTATTTCACCACTGCGACCATATGCCTAACCTCAAGAAGTTACACTATTTGGATTATTTCACCACTGCGCTCATATGCCTAACCTCAAGAAGTTACACTATTTGGATTATTTCACCGCTGCGACCATATGCCTAACCTCACGAAGTTACACTATTTGGATTATTTCACCACTGCGACCATATGCCTAACCTCAAGAAGTTACACTATTTGGATTTTGTCACCGCTGCGACTATATGCCTAACCTCAAGAAGTTACACTATTTGCATTATTTCACCGCTGTGACCATACGCCTAACCTCAAGAACTTACACTATTTGGATTATTTCACCGCGGTGACCATATGCCCAACCTGAAGAAGTTACACTATTTGGATTATGTCACCGCTGCGACCATATGCCTAACCTCAAGAAGTTACATTATTTCGATTATTTCACCGCCGCGACCATATGCCTAACCTCAAGAAATTACACTATTTGGATTATTTCACTGCCGCGACCATATGCCTAACCTCAAGAAGTTACACTATTTGGATTATTTCAGCACTGCGACCATATGCCTAACCTCAAGAAGTTACACTATTTGGACTATTTCACCGCTGCGACCATGTGCCTAACCTCAAGAAGTTACACTATTTGGATTATTTCACCACTGCGACCATATGCCTAACCTCAAGAAGTTACACTATTTGGATTATTTCACCAATGCGCCCATATGCCTAACCTCAAGAAGTTACACTATTTGGATTATTTCACCGCTGCGACCATATGCCTAACCTCAAGAAGTTACTCTATTTGGATTATGTCACCGCTGCCACTATATGCCTTACCTAAAGAAGTTACACTATTTGCATTATTTCACCGCTGTGACCATATGCCTAACCTCAAGAAGTTACACTATTTGGATTATTTCACCGCTGCGACCATATGCCTAACCTCAAGAAGTTACACTATTTGGATTATTTCACCGCTGCGACCATATGCCTAACCTCAAGAAATTACACTATTTGGATTATTTCACTGCCGCGACCATATGCCTAACCTCAAGAAGTTACATTATTTGGAGTATTTCACTGCCGCGACCATATGCCTAACCTCAAGAAATTACACTATTTGGATTATTTCACCGCTGCGACCATATGCCTAACCTCAAGAAGTTACACTATTTGGATTATTTCAGCACTGCGACCATATGCCTAACCTCAAGAAGTTACACTATTTGGATTATTTCACCACTGCAACCATATGCCTAACATCAAGAAGTTACACTATTTGGATTATTTCACCGCTGCAACCATATGCCTAACCTCAAGAAGTTACACTATTTGGATTATTTCACCGCTGCGACCATATGCGTAACCTCAAGAAGTTTCACTATTTGGATTATTTCACCGCTGCAACCATATGCCTAACCTCAAGAAGTTACACTATTTGGATTTTGTCACCGCTGCGACTATATGCCTAACCTCAAGAAGTTACACTATTTGCATTATTTCACCGCTGTGACCATACGCCTAACCTCAAGAAGTTACACTATTTGGATTATTTCACCGCGGTGACCATATGCCCAACCTGAAGAAGTTACACTATTTGGATTATGTCACCGCTGCGACCATATGCCTAACCTCAAGAAGTTACATTATTTCGATTATTTCACCGCTGCGACCATATGCCTAACCTCAAGAAGTTACACTATTTGGATTATTTCACCGCTGCGACCATATGCCTAACCACAAGAAGTTACACTATTTGGATTATTTCACCGCTGCGACCATATGCCTAACCTCAAGAAGTTACACTATTTGGATTATTTCACTGCCGCGACCATATGCCTAACCTCAAGAAGTTACATTATTTGGAGTATTTCACCACCGCGACCATATGCCTAACCTCAAGAAGTTACACTATTTGGATTATTTCACCGCTGCGACCATATGCCTAACCTCAAGAAGCTACACTATTTGGATTGTTTCACCGCTGCGACCATATGCCTAACCTCAAGAAGTTACACTATTTGGATTATTTCACCTCTGTGACCATATGCCTAACATCAAGAAGTTACATTATAGGATTATTTCACTGCTGCGACCATATGGCTAACCTCAAGAAGTTACACTATTTGGATTATTTCACCACTGTGACCATATGCCTATCCTCAAGAAGTTGCACTATTTGGATTATTTCACCGCTGCGACCATATGCCTAACCTCAAGAAGTTACACTATTTGGATTATTTCACTGCTGCCTTCATATGCTTAACCTCAAGAAGTTACACTATTTGGATTATTTCAACGCTGCGACCCTACGCCTAACCTCAAGAAGTTACACTATTTGGATTATTTCACCACTGCGACCTTATGCCTAACCTCAAGAAGTTACACTATTTGGATTATTTCACTTCCGCGACCATATGCCTAACCTCAAGAAGTTACATTATTTGGAGTATTTCACCACCGCGACCATATGCCTAACCTCAAGAAGTTACACTATTTGGATTATTTCAGCACTGCGACCATATGCCTAACCTCAAGAAGTTACACTATTTGGACTATTTCATCGCTGCGACCATGTGCTTAACCTCAAGAAGTTACACTATTTGGATTATTTCACCACTGCGACCATATGCCTAACCTCAAGAAATTACACTATTTGGATTATTTCACTTCCGCGACCATATGCCTAACCTCAAGAAGTTACATTATTTGGAGTATTTCACCGCCGCGACCATATGCCTAACCTCAAGAAATTACACTATTTGGATTATTTCACCGCTGCGACCATATGCCTAACCTCAAGAAGTTACACTATTTGGATTATTTCAGCACTGCGACCATATGCCTAACCTCAAGAAGTTACACTATTTGGATTATTTCACCGCTGCGACCATATGCCTAACCTCAAGAAATTACACTATTTGGATTATTTCACTGCCGCGACCATATGCCTAACCTCAAGAAGTTACATTATTTGGAGTATTTCACTGCCGCGACCATATGCCTAACCTCAAGAAATTACACTATTTGGATTATTTCACCGCTGCGACCATATGCCTAACCTCAAGAAGTTACACTATTTGGATTATTTCACCACTGCGACCATATGCCTAACCTCAAGAAGTTACACTATTTGGATTATTTCACCACTGCGACCATATGCCTAACCTCAAGAAGTTACACTATTTGGATTATTTCACCGCTGCGACCATATGCCTAACCTCAAGAAGTTACACTATTTGGATTATTTCACCGCTGCGACCATATGCCTAACCTCAAGAAGTTACACTATTTGGATTATTTCACCGCTGCGACCATATGCCTAACCTCAAGAAGTTACACTATTTGGATTATTTCACCGCTGCGACCATATGCCTAACCTCAAGAAATTACACTATTTGGATTATTTCACTGCCGCGACCATATGCCTAACCTCAAGAAGTTACATTATTTGCATTATTTCACCACTGTGACCATATGCCTAACCTCAAGAAGTTACACTATTTGGATTATTTCACCGCTGCGACCATATGCCTAACCTCAAGAAGTTACACTATTTGGATTATTTCACCGCTGCGACCATATGCCTAACCTCAAGAAGTTACACTATTTGGATTATTTCACCACTGCGACCATATGCCTAACCTCAAGAAGTTACACTATTTGGATTATTTCACCGCTGCGACCATATGCCTAACCTCAAGAAATTACACTATTTGGATTATTTCACCGCTGCGACCATATGCCTAACCTCAAGAAGTTACACTATTTGGATTATTTCACCACTGCGACCATATGCCTAACCTCAAGAAGTTACACTATTTGGATTATTTCACCGCTGCGACCATGTGCCTAACCTCAAGAAGTTACACTATTTGGATTATTTCACCGCTGCGACCATATGCCTAACCTCAAGAAGTTACACTATTTGGATTATTTCACCACTGCGACCATATGCCTAACCTCAAGAAGTTACACTATTTGGATTATTTCACTGCGACCATATGCCTAACCTCAAGAAGTTACACTATTTGGATTATTTCACCACTGCGACCATATGCCTAACCTCAACAAGTTACACTATTTGGATTATTTTACCACGGCAACCATATGCCTAACCTCAAGAAGTTACACTATTTGGATTATTTCACCACTGCGACCATATGCCTAACCTCAAGAAGTTACACTATTTGGATTATTTCACCGCTGCGACCATATGCCTAACCTCAAGAAGTTACACTATTTGGATTATTTCACCGCTGCGACCATATGCCTAACCTCAAGAAGTTACACTATTTGGATTATTTCACCGCTGCGACCATATGCCTAACCTCAAGAAGTTACACTATTTGGATTATTTCACCGCTGCGACCATATGCCTAACCTCAAGAAGTTACACTATTTGGATTATTTCACCGCTGCGACCATATGCCTAACCTCAAGAAATTACACTATTTGGATTATTTCACAGCCGCGACCATATGCCTAACCTCAAGAAGTTACATTATTTGGAGTATTTCACCGCTGTGACCATATGCCTAACCTCAAGAAATTACACTATTTGGATTATTTCACCGCTGCGACCATATGCCTAACCTCAAGAAGTTACACTATTTGGATTATTTCAGCACTGCGACCATATGCCTAACCTCAAGAAGTTACACTATTTGGATTATTTCACCGCTGCGACCATGTGCCTAACCTGAAAAAGTTACACTATTTGGATTATTTCACCGCTGCGACCATATGCCTAACCACAAGAAGTTACACTATTTGGATTATTTCACCGCTGCCACCATATGCCTAACCTCAAGAAGTTACACTATTTGGATTATTTCACCACTGTGCCCATATGCCTAACCTCAAGAAGTTACACTATTTGGATTATGTCACCGCTGCGACTATATGCCTAATCTCAAGAAGTTACACTATTTGCATTATTTCACCGCTGTGACCATATGCCTAACCTCAAGAAGTTACACTATTTGGATTATTTCACCACTGTGACCATATGCCTGACCTCAAGAAGTTACACTATTTGGATTATTTCACCGCTGCAACCATATGCCTAACCTCAAGAAGTTACACTATTTGGATTATTTCACTGCCGCGACCATATGCCTAACCTCAAGAAGTTACATTATTTGGAGTATTTCACCGCCGCGACCATATGCCTAACGTCAAGAAATTACACTATTTGGATTATTTCACCGCTGCGACCATATGCCTAACCTCAAGAAGTTACACTATTTGGATTATTTCAGCACTGCGACCATATGCCTAACCTCAAGAAGTTACACTATTTGGATTATTTCACCGCTGCGACCATGTGCCTAACCTCAAGAAGTTACACTATTTGGATTATTTCACCACTGCGACCATATGCCTAACCTCAAGAAGTTACACTATTTGGATTATTTCACCACTGTGCCCATATGCCTAACCTCAAGAAGTTACACTATTTGGATTATTTCACCACTGTGACCATATGCCTGACCTCAAGAAGTTACACTATTTGGATTATTTCACCGCTGCAACCATATGCCTAACCTCAAGAAATTACACTATTTGGATTATTTCACTGCCACGACCATATGCCTAACCTCAAGAAGTTACATTATTTGGATTATTTCACCGCTGCGACCATATGCCTAACCTCAAGAAGTTACACTATTTGGATTATTTCACCGCTGCGACCATATGCCTAACCTCAAGAAGTTGCACTATTTGGATTATTTCAGCACTGCAACCATATGCCTAACCTCAAGAAGTTACACTATTTCGATTATTTCACCGCTGCGACCATATGCCTAACCTCAAGAAGTTACACTATTTGAATTATTTCACCACTGTGCCCATATGCCTAACCTCAAGAAGTTACACTATTTGGATTATTTCACCGCTGCGACAATATGCCTAACCTCAAGAAGTTACACTATTTGGATTGTCACCGCTGCGACTATATGCCTAACCCCAAGAAGTTACACTATTTGCATTATTTCACCGCTGTGACCATATGCCTAACCTCAAGAAGTTACACTATTTGGATTATTTCACCGCTGCGACCATATGCCTAACCTCAAGAAGTTACACTATTTGGATTATTTCACCACTGCAAGCATATGCCTAACCTCAAGAAATTACACTATTTGGATTATTTCACTGCCGCGACCATATGCCTAACCTCAAGAAGTTACATTATTTGGAGTATTTCACCGCTGTGACCATATGCCTAACCTCAAGAAATTACACTATTTGGATTATTTCACCGTTGCGACCATATGCCTAACCTCAAGAAGTTACACTATTTGGATTATTTCAGCACTGCGACCATATGCCTAACCTCAAGAAGTTACACTATTTGGATTATTTCACCGCTGCGACCATGTGCCTAACCTCAAGAAGTTACACTATTTGGATTATTTCACTGCTGCGACCATATGGCTAACCTCAAGAAGTTACACTATTTGGATTATTTCACCACTGCGACCATATGCCCAACCTCAAGAAGTTACACTATTTGGATTATTTCAGCACTGCGATCATATGCCTAACCTCAAGAAGTTACACTATTTGGATTATTTCACTGCTGCGACCATGTGCCTAACCTGAAGAAGTTACACTATTTGGATTATTTCACCACTGCGACCATATGGCTAACCTCAAGAAGTTACACTATTTGGATTATTTCACCACTGCGACCATATGCCCAACCTCAAGAAGTTACACTATTTGGATTATTTCACCGCTGCAACGATATGCCTAACCTCAAGAAGTTACACTATTTGGATTATTTCACCGCTGCGACCATATGCCTAACCTCAAGAAATTACACTATTTGGATTATTTCACTGCCGCGACCATATGCCTAACCTCAAGAAGTTACATTATTTGGAGTATTTCACCGCCGCGACCATATGCCTAACCTCAAGAAATTACACTATTTGTATTATTTCACCGCTGCGACCATATGCCTAACCTCAAGAAGTTACACTATTTGGATTATTTCAGCACTGCGACCATATGCCTAACCTCAAGATGTTACACTATTTGGATTATTTCACCACTGCGACCATGTGCCTAACCTCAAGAAGTTACACTATTTGGATTATTTCACCACTGCGACCGTATGGCTAACCTCAAGAAGTTACACTATTTGGATTATTTCACCACTGTGACCATATGCGCAACCTCAAGACGTTACACTATTTGGATTATTTCACCGCTGCGACCATGTGCCTAACCTGAAGAAGTTACACTATTTGGATTATTTCACCACTGCGGCCATATGCCTAAGCTCAAGAAGTTACACTATTTGGATTATTTCACCACTGCGACCATATGCCTAACCTCAAGAAGTTACACTATTTGGATTATTTCACCGCTGCGACCATATGCCTAACCTCAAGAAGTTACACTATTTGGATTATGTCACCGCTGCGACTATATGCCTAATCTCAAGAAGTTACACTATTTGCATTATTTCACCGCTGTGACCATATGCCTAACCTCAAGAAGTTACACTATTTGGATTATTTCACCACTGTGACCATATGCCTGACCTCAAGAAGTTACACTATTTGGATTATTTCACCGCTGCAACCATATGCCTAACCTCAAGAAATTACACTATTTGGATTATTTCACTGCCACGACCATATGCCTAACCTCAAGAAGTTACATTATTTGGAGTATTTCACCGCCGCGACCATATGCCTAACGTCAAGAAATTACACTATTTGGATTATTTCACCGCTGCGACCATATGCCTAACCTCAAGAAGTTGCACTATTTGGATTATTTCAGCACTGCGACCATATGCCTAACCTCAAGAAGTTACACTATTTCGATTATTTCACCGCTGCGACCATGTGCCTAACCTCAAGAAGTTACACTATTTGGATTATTTCACCGCTGCGACCATATGCCTAACCTCAAGAAGTTACACTATTTGGATTATTTCACCACTGTGCCCATATGCCTAACCTCAAGAAGTTACACTATTTGGATTATTTCACCACTGTGACCATATGCCTGACCTCAAGAAGTTACACTATTTGGATTATTTCACCGCTGCAACCATATGCCTAACCTCAAGAAATTACACTATTTGGATTATTTCACTGCCGCGACCATATGCCTAACCTCAAGAAGTTACATTATTTGGAGTATTTCACCGCCGCGACCATATGCCTAACGTCAAGAAATTACACTATTTGGATTATTTCACCGCTGCGACCATATGCCTAACCTCAAGAAGTTGCCCTATTTGGATTATTTCAGCACTGCGACCATATGCCTAACCTCAAGAAGTTACACTATTTCGATTATTTCACCGCTGCGACCATGTGCCTAACCTCAAGAAGTTACACTATTTGGATTATTTCACCGCTGCGACCATATGCCTAACCTCAAGAAGTTACACTATTTGGATTATTTCACCACTGTGCCCATATGCCTAACCTCAAGAAGTTACACTATTTGGATTATTTCACCGCTGCGACAATATGCCTAACCTCAAGAAGTTACACTATTTGGATTATGTCACCGCTGCGACTATATGCCTAACCCCAAGAAGTTACACTATTTGCATTATTTCACCGCTGTGACCATATGCCTAACCTCAAGAAGTTACACTATTTGGATTATTTCACCGCTGCGACCATATGCCTAACCTCAAGAAGTTACACTATTTGGATTATTTCACCGCTGCGACCATATGCCTAACCTCAAGAAATTACACTATTTGGATTATTTCACTGCCGCGACCATATGCCTAACCTCAAGAAGTTACATTATTTGGAGTATTTCACCGCCGCGACCGTATGCCTAACCTCAAGAAATTACACTATTTGGATTATTTCACCGCTGCGACCATATGCCTAACCTCAAGAAGTTACACTATTTGGATTATTTCAGCACTGCGACCATATGCCTAACCTCAAGAAGTTACACTATTTGGATTATTTCACCGCTGCGACGATGTGCCTAACCTCAAGAAGTTACACTATTTGGATTATTTCACTGCTGCGACCATATGGCTAACCTCAAGAAGTTACACTATTTGGATTATTTCACCACTGCGACCATATGCCCAACCTCAAGAAGTTACACTATTTGGATTAATTCAGCACTGCCATCATGTGCCTAACCTCAAGAAGTTACACTATTTGGATTATTTCACTGCTGCGACCATATGGCTAACCTCAAGAAGTTACACTATTTGGATTATTTCACCACTGCGACCATATGCCCAACCTCAAGAAGTTACACTATTTGGATTATTTCAGCACTGCGATCATATGCCTAACCTCAAGAAGTTACACTATTTGGATTATTTCACTGCTGCGACCATGTGCCTAACCTCAAGAAGTTACACTATTTGGATTATTTCACCGCTGCGACCATATGCCTAACCTCAAGAAGTTACACTATTTGGATTATTTCACCCCTTCAACCATATGCCTAACCTCAAGAAGTTACACTATTTGGATTATGTCACCCCTGTGACTATATGCCTAACCTCAAGAAGTTACACTATTTGCATTCTTTCACCGCTGTGACCATATGCCTAACCTCAAGAAGTTACACTATTTTGATTATTTCACTGCTGCGACCATATGCCTAACCTCAAGAAGTTACATTATTTTGGAGTATTTCACCGCCGCGACCATATGCCTAACCTCCAGAAGTTACACTATTTGGATTATTTCACCACTGCGACCATATGGCTAACCTCAAGAAGTTACACTATTTGGATTATTTCACCACTGCGACCATATGCCCAACCTCAAGAAGTTACACTATTTCGATTATTTCAGCACTGCGATCATATGCCTAACCTCAAGAAGTTACACTATTTGGATTATTTCACCGCTGCGACCATGTGCCTAACCTTCAAGAAGTTACACTATTTGGATTATTTCACCACTGCGACCATATGCCTAACCTGAAGAAGTTACACTATTTGGATTATTTCACCGCTGCGACCATATGCCTAACCTCAAGAAGTTACACTATTTGGATTATTTCACCACTGTGACCATATGCCTAACCTCAAGAAGTTACACAATTTGGATTATGTCACCGCTGCGACTATATGCCTAACCTCAAGAAGTTACACTATTTGCATTATTTCACCGCTGTGACCATATGCCTAACCTCAAGAAGTTACACTATTTGGATTATTTCCCCCCTGCGACCATATGCCTAACCTCAAGAAGTTACACTATTTGGATTATTTCACCCCCGCGATCATATGCCTAACCTCAAGAAGTTACATTATTTGGAGTATTTCACCACTGCGACCATATGCCTAACCTCAAGAAGTTACACTATTTGGATTATTTCACCGCTGTGACCATATGCCTAACCTCAAGAAATTACACTATTTGGATTATTTCACTGCCGCGACCATATGCCTAACCTCAAGAAGTTACATTATTTGGAGTATTTCACCGCCGCGACCATATGCCTAACCTCAAGAAATTACACTATTTGGATTATTTCACCGCTGCGACCATATGCCTAACCACAAGAAGTTACACTATTTGGGTTATTTCAGCACTGCGACCATATGCCTAACCTCAAGAAGTTACACTATTTGGATTAGTTCACCACTGCGACCATGTGCCTAACCTCAAGAAGTTACACTATTTGGATTATTTCACCACTGCGACCATATGGCTAACCTCAAGAAGTTACACTATTTGGATTATTTCACCACTGCACCCATATGCCTAACCTCCAGAAGTTACACTATTTGGATTATTTCACCGCTGCGACCATATTCCTAACCTCAAGAAGTTACACTATTTGGATTATTTCACCACTGCGACCATATGGCTAACCTCAAGAAGTTACACTATTTGGATTATGTCACCGCTGTGACTATATGCCTAACCTCAAGAAGTTACACTATTTGGATTATTTCACCGCTGTGACCATATGCCTAACCTCAAGAAGTTACACTATTTGGATTATGTCACCGCTGCGACTATATGCCTAACCCCAAGAAGTTACACTATTTGCATTATTTCACCGCTGTGACCATATGCCTAACCTCAAGAAGTTACACTATTTGGATTATTTCACCGCTGCGACCATATGCCTAACCTCAAGAAGTTACACTATTTGGATTATTTCACCGCTGCGACCATATGCCTAACCTCAAGAAATTACACTATTTGGATTATTTCACTGCCGCGACCATATGCCTAACCTCAAGAAGTTACATTATTTGGAGTATTTCACCGCCGCGACCATATGCCTAACCTCAAGAAATTACACTATTTGGATTATTTCACCGCTGCGACCATATGCCTAACCTCAAGAAGTTACACTATTTGGATTATTTCAGCACTGCGACCATATGCCTAACCTCAAGAAGTTACACTATTTGGATTATTTCACCGCTGCGACCATGTGCCTAACCTCAAGAAGTTACACTATTTGGATTATTTCACTGCTGCGACCATATGGCTAACCTCAAGAAGTTACACTATTTGGATTATTTCACCACTGCGACCATATGCCCAACCTCAAGAAGTTACACTATTTGGATTAATTCAGCACTGCCATCTGTGCCTAACCTCAAGAAGTTACACTATTTGGATTATTTCACTGCTGCGACCACATGGCTAACCTCAAGAAGTTACACTATTTGGATTAATTCAGCACTGCGATCTGTGCCTAACCTCAAGAAGTTACACTATTTGGATTATTTCACTGCTGCGACCATATGGCTAACCTCAAGAAGTTACACTATTTGGATTATTTCACCACTGCGACCATATGCCCAACCTCAAGAAGTTACACTATTTGGATTATTTCAGCACTGCGATCATATGTCTAATCTCAAGAAGTTACACTATTTGGATTATTTCACCACTGCGACCATATGCCTAACCTCAAGAAGTTACACTATTTGGATTATTTCACCACTGCGACCATATGCCTAACCTCAAGAAGTTACACTATTTGGATTATTTCACTGCTGCGACCATGTGCCTAACCTCAAGAAGTTACACTATTTGGATTATTTCAGCACTGCGACCATATGCCTAACCTCAAGAAGTTACACTATTTGGATTATTTCACCACTGCGACCATATGCCTAACCTCAAGAAGTTACACTATTTGGATTATTTCACTGCTGCGACCATATGCCTAACCTCAAGAAATTGCACTATTTGGATTATTTCACTGCCGCGACCATATGCCTAACCTCAAGAAGTTACATTATTTGGAGCATTTCACCGCCGCGACCATATGCCTAACCTCAAGAAATTACACTATTTGGATTATTTCAGCACTGCGACCATATGCCTAACCTCAAGAAGTTACACTATTTGGATTATTTCACTGCTGCGACCATGTGCCTATCCTCAAGAAGTTACACTATTTGGATTATTTCACCGCTGCGACCATATGCCTAACCTCAAGAAGTTACACTATTTGGATTATTTCACCCCTTCAACCATATGCCTAACCTCAAGAAGTTACACTATTTGGATTATGTCACCGCTGTGACTATATGCCTAACCTCAAGAAGTTACACTATTTGCATTCTTTCACCGCTGTGACCATATGCCTAACCTCAAGAAGTTACACTATTTTGATTATTTCACTGCTGCGACCATATGCCTAACCTCAAGAAGTTACATTATTTTGAGTATTTCACCGCCGCGACCATATGCCTAACCTCCAGAAATTACACTATTTGGATTATTTCACCACTGCGACCATATGCCTAACCTCAGGAAGTTACACTATTTGGATTATTTCAGCACTGCGACCATATGCCCAACCTCAAGAAGTTACACTATTTGGATTATTTCAGCACTGCGATCATATGCCTAACCTCAAGAAGTTACACTATTTGGATTATTTCACCGCTGCGACCATGTGCCTAACTTCAAGAAGTTACACTATTTGGATTATTTCACCACTGCGACCATATGCCTAACCTGAAGAAGTTACACTATTTGGATTATTTCACCGCTGCGACCATATGCCTAACCTCAAGAAGTTACACTATTTGGATTATTTCACCACTGTGACCATATGCCTAACCTCAAGAAGTTACACAATTTGGATTATGTCACCGCTGCGACTATATGCCTAACCTCAAGAAGTTACACTATTTGCATTATTTCACCGCTGTGACCATATGCCTAACCTCAAGAAGTTACACTATTTGGATTATTTCCCCCCTGCGACCATATGCCTAACCTCAAGAAGTTACACTATTTGGATTATTTCACTTCCGCGATCATATGCCTAACCTCAAGAAGTTACATTATTTGGAGTATTTCACCACTGCGACCATATGCCTAACCTCAAGAAGTTACACTATTTGGATTATTTCACCGCTGTGACCATATGCCTAACCTCAAGAAATTACACTATTTGGATTATTTCACTGCCGCGACCATATGCCTAACCTCAAGAAGTTACATTATTTGGAGTATTTCACCGCCGCGACCATATGCCTAACCTCAAGAAATTACACTATTTGGATTATTTCACCGCTGCGACCATATGCCTAACCTCAAGAAGTTACACTATTTGGGTTATTTCAGCACTGCGACCATATGCCTAACCTCAAGAAGTTACACTATTTGGATTAGTTCACCACTGCGACCATGTGCCTAACCTCAAGAAGTTACACTATTTGGATTATTTCACCACTGCGACCATATGGCTAACCTCAAGAAGTTACACTATTTGGATTATTTCACCACTGCACCCATATGCCTAACCTCCAGAAGTTACACTATTTGGATTATTTCACCGCTGCGACCATATTCCTAACCTCAAGAAGTTACACTATTTGGATTATTTCACCCCTTCAACCATATGCCTAACCTCAAGAAGTTACACTATTTGGATTATGTCACCGCTGTGACTATATGCCTAACCTCAAGAAGTTACACTATTTGCATTATTTCACCGCTGTGACCATATGCCTAACCTCAAGAAGTTACACTATTTGGATTATTTCACCACTGCGACCATATGCCTAACCTCAAGAAGTTACACTATTTGGATTATTTCACCGCTGCGACCATGTGCCTAACCTCAACAAGTTACACTATTTGGATTATTTCACCACTGCGACCATATGCCCAACCTCAAGAAGTTACACTATTTGGATTATTTCACCAATGCGACCATATGCCTAACGTCAAGAAGTTACACTATTTGTATTATTTCACCGCTGCGACCATGTGCCTAACCTCAAGAAGTTACACTATTTGGATTATTTCACCGCTGCGACCATATGGCTAACCTCAAGAAGTTACACTATTTGGATTACTTCACCACTGCGACCATATGCCCAACCTCAAGAAGTTACACTATTTGGATTATTTCAGCACTGCGACCATATGCCTAACCTCAAGATGTTACACTATTTGGATTATTTCACCGCTGCGACCATGTGCCTAACCTGAAGAAGTTACACTATTTGGATTATTTCACCAATGCGACCATATGCCTAACCTCAAGAAGTTACACTATTTGGATTATTTCACCACTGCGACCATATGCCTAACCTCAAGAAGTTACACTATTTGGATTATTTCACCGCTGCGACCATATGCCTAACCTCAAGAAGTTACACTATTTGGATTATTTCACCGCTGTGACCATATGCCTAACCTCAAGAAGTTACACTATTTGGATTATTTCACCACTGCGACCATATGCCTAACCTCAAGAAGTTACACTATTTGGATTATTTCACCGCTGCGACCATGTGCCTAACCTGAAGAAGTTACACTATTTGGATTATTTCACCAATGCGACCATATGCCTAACCTCAAGAAGTTACACTATTTGGATTATGTCACCACTACGACCATATGCCTAACCTCAAGAAGTTACAATATTTGGATTATTTCACCGCTGTGACCATATGCCTAACCTCAAGAAGTTACACTATTTGGATTATGTCACTGCTGCGACTATATGCCTAACCTGAAGAAGTTACACTATTTGGATTATTTCACCGCTGCGCTGATATGCCTAACCTCAAGAAGTTCCACTATTTGGATTATTTCGCCCCTGCATCTTATTTCTGACATGAAAGTTTGTGCTATCTCACCCATTTCCGGTGGTAATCATAGCCGCAAACGGCAGGAAAAGCGTCTCATTTTCAAAATTGGAGGCATTCATCCTCATGGACTCAACGAACGGTTTTCTTTTATTTAACACTTCTGAAGATGTTGTTTTTGTATTAGCAAGGGCAGACATAAACAGTGTTTTCTCGTTACTTCTCCATTCTTTACTCTATTTTTTACTTTCCTTTTTTTACTTATCGATGATGAGAATAGCAAATGTATTTCGCATCTCGTTATTTATTTGTTATTGTTACTTTGCTCTGATTGGCTTATTCTTTTTAATCTCATTATTAGTTTGTCTTGGTTACCTCATAGTTAATAGAAAATATACATGGTTTGGAAGCTCACAAAAGTCATTGTTTTATGTTTTTGTTCAGGTTTATGGAAATTGTTGCACTTTCACGGTTACTGAACATATTGTGTTTTCAGTATAATGAAGCAATCATCCAATAGCAACGTTTGGATTCAATCACTCAACTGTACTGTTTAAATATTAATAAACCTAAAACAAAGGATTTGGCACCTTCATGTACCTTTCAACATGAATCGTAGCTTGATTGTTAACCGCTTTGAAGTTTGCCGGGTTTCTAAACCATGTATATTTTCTATTAACTATGGTTACCTTTATCTGATTGGCTAATTTTTTATGACGTGATTATCTCGCGTATATAAGCTCGTTGTTTGTTTTGCTCTTTACGTTTCTCTCTGACGAAGGGCCTTCGTTCGAAACGTTAGACCACTCATGTTCTCTGTTTCGGCAGTATTAACCTACTATACCATATTTCGATTGTTGTTTCAACACTGCCTACGCAGCACACTACTTTTATTGCACTATTTGGATTATTGCTGCGACCATATGCCTAACCTCAAGATGTTCTCACACAGTCTCCGTCATGAAATGGTAAGTCATTTGTTTCCTTTCTCACCGTCGATTAGTAAACCATCTCTCCATTTATTTGATCGTATTTTATCTAAGACTCGTTTCTCTTGTCATATTGCTTTCATTAGTCGTTCTTTATACCGCAGGGTTATTCCCTATGGCTTTAAATCTTCCTTTAATAACCTCCTACATTATAATTTACCGACTATTGACCGCCATTTCTCGAACTCTATCTTGGCGGCTTGTTCGAATCACTCTCGTCGTTTGATGCGTATGACCATTCAATCGATGTCCCTCCACATACAGCAAACTGATGACAATATTTCGCATTGTAAAACTTTTCTTTCCCAGGTCTGTCCACCTATTTTGATCACTGATATTATCACTAAAATTCGCTTGCTCAATTCCGAACTTTATTCGACGGACGGACGGACGGACGGACGGACGGACGGACGGACAGACAGAAACTGAAACATCTGCCATTTTCACTGATAACCCTTTATCTCTTTTCGATGCAATAAAAACATTCGGGACAGTTTAGTACGCAGTGCCCTTAGAGAAAATCTACAGGCACATGTGGGTACATTTCTTGTTCTCGCACACGATGCTACACATGTTCGTCCGGCCACATTAATTTCAGGACCCAAATCTAATTTCACTATTCGGCATAATTTCACACGCACCTCTTCCAACCTCATTTACTGCATTTCTTGCAGTAAATGCCGCATGCTCTACACTGGTGAAACTGGCAGACGTTTATCTGACAGGTTTGCTGAACATCTTCGTTCTGTGAGGAACAATGATGTTGACAAGCCTGTTGCCCGACATTTTAATAGTGTAAACCATCATATTTCTGACACGAAAGTTTGTGCTATCTCACCCATTTCCGGTGGTAATCATAGCCGCAAACGACAGGAAAAGCGTCTCATTTTCAAAATTGGAACCATTCATCCTCATGGACTCAACGAACGGGCGGGCGGGCGGGCGAGCGGGCGAGCGGGTGGGCCGACGGGCCGATGGGCGGGCGGGCCGACGGGCTACCAGGCGGGCGGGCCGACGGGCTACCAGGCGGGCGGGCCGACGGGCGGGCAGGCCGACGGGCAGACAGGCAGACGGGCAGATGGGCAGACGGGCAGACGGGCAGACGGGCAGACGGGCAGACGGGCAGACGGGCAGACGGGCAGACGGGCAGACGGGCAGACGGGCAGACGGGCAGACGGGCAGACGGGCAGACGGGCAGACGGGCAGACGGGCAGACGGGCAGACGGGCAGACGGGCAGACAGGCAGACAGGCAGAGAGAGAGAGAGGGAGAAAAATTTATTTAACTTCGGAATCACAATCAGTTTACAATAAATTGCTTTTCATGTGAGCCGAAACAAGGTATTATTTATAAATATATACAATAACAATAAAAATATATTATTTACAATTTAACTAATCAGATTGAATGAGACTGTGTAACGACACTTTTCTTTTGAACGAAGTTAGGGAATTTTCTAATTTTATTTCATTGGGTAACTCATTCCATAGCTTTGCTCCAGAAAATTTGAAACTCTTTTTGAGGTATTCGGTTTTGGGTTTTGGCAGTAAAATATTTGTATCTCTACTTCTTAGAGAGTAGTTGAATGTACTTGGATATGTTTGAAATAAATCTCTAAGATAAGAGGGTGCAGCATCATTCAAAACCTTATACATCATTATAGCTTTATTCTTTGAGCGTCTATTGGCAAGAGTTACCCAACCAAGCTCTTCACGTATTTCATGGGATCTGATGTCATAACCTTGTTGTGTTATAACTCGAGCAGCTCTATTTTGAAGCTTTTGTAACCTTGTTTTTTGTGCAATTGGACAGTTATCCCAAACAATATCACAGTAATCAAACAAAGGTTGAATCAGAGATTTGTAAATAGTAATAGCAGTCGAGTGGTTAATAAATTGTCTTGCCTGCTTGAGGCCACCTATTGCCGATGAAACTTTCTTTGCAGTGTTATCTATCTGGTCTACCCAAGCAAGTCTCTCATCAACATAAAGTCCAAGAGACTTACTGGATTTAACCCTTCTAACCGGTTGCTTATTGACATATACATAAGGCATATCTTTAATTTTGTTAAGCTTGTCATCAGATCCAATGAACATATATTCGGTTTTTGTTACATTTAAGCTTAATTTATTCGATATCAGCCAATTTCCAATATTTCTCATGTCATTATTGGTTGAATGGATGATATCACTTAATGATTTTCCTGCAATTGTGGTGTTTGTATCATCCGCATACATTCGCGGATTGGAGTGTTCTAAACAATATGGGAGATCATTAATATAAATAAGGAACAATAACGGACCCAGTATAGACCCCTGAGGAACTCCGCAAGAGATTGATCTAGGGGTTGAAATATGACCATTCACAACACATTGTTGTTTGCGGTTATTTAAATAAGACGTAAAGAATTCCAATGATTTACCAGATATACCGTATAAAGATAATTTATGTAGTAAAATTTTATGATCAACTGTATCGAATGCTTTAGATAAATTAAGGAATACTACCAAGTTAAGTTTCCCTTAATCCATGTTTACAAACCATTCCGTTGTTGCATCTAACATTGCAGTAGTCGTCGAATGGAGTTGTCTGAAGCCGGATTGATATTTGGACAATAAATTGTTAGCAGAAAAATACTCGTGTAACTGATTGTATATAAGCCTTTCAAATACTTTTGCAATTGGTGAAAGTACAGAAATTGGCCTGTATTTGTTTAGATCGTCTTTTTCATCACTTTTGTAAATTGGAGTTTACACGGGCAGCTTTCCAGTCGGACGGAAATATTCCGGTTTCAATTGACTTATTGAAAATTATACAAATTGATTCTGCAATTACTGGTGCGGCTACTTTAACTAGACGGCAGGGGATTTTGTCAAGCCCAGCAGCTTTGTTGATGGATAAATTTTTTAGATGATATAATACATCAGAGATGCTTATTGAATTCAAATTATAAACACTGCTTGCTGCATTAATATACTCATCATATCTTCTAGTTGACTCTCCGAGTTTGGAAGCCAGATTTGGCCCAACCTCAGTAAAGTGTTTGTTAAAAGCCTCAGAAATTTCCACTGGGTCC
>CAXIUP010000179.1:37500-137472 GCA_964035015.1 Corallium rubrum | reverse complement strand
TCAAAAACAAAACGATTTTAAAATAAATTTTAAATTTATTTCAAAAACGTTTTGTTGTTGAACGCTGGAGATTCATTTACGAGGAAAACAAGAATCACTCATTTACCCATGGAAGAAGATTACAATAAATGATGAAAAAAGAAGATAATTACAATGAAAAGAAAACAAAGGAGAAGACACAAGAAGAAACAAGACGAGAATATTGGTCGGAAGAAACAAGGAGAAACAATGAGGTAAAAAACTTTGGGAAAGTCTGCCCGAGTACATTTCTCGAACAGACTTTTTCAAAGCTTTTCGCCTGTTGTATTCGTTTATGGAAGATTACAAAGAAAGAAAGAAAAGACGAGACGAGACGAGATTGGTCTTGAACACGTGATGATAAAAGAAAGTCTTGTCTAGCTAGTCTCTCTTCTTTCATCATGTTGCTAAAGACGAAAAAAGAAATTTACAAGAACAACAAGGAGGATGATATTTAAATGACTCTTTGGCAAAGAACTTGTCTATCATTTAATAGACATTTCTTTTCCAAAGCTTTATTTATTTATACATATTTGCTTTTCAAAGCTTTTCGCCTGTTGTATTCGTTTATGGAAAAGAAGATATATTGACGGAAATCGGTGAAATATCCCCGTAAGTTTTATCAACTGTCGGTGGTATTTCACTCGTTTCCCTCCTCATTTACATACCGAATATTACTAATAATCACACGTATAAGATTTCACAATCACTTCACGCTGGCTATCGAGAGAGACACATCCCGTTCGCTGCTACTACTACTATTGAAATATTTTAGATAAAGCTTTAAAAAATACTGAATACCATTTTTTTTAAAACTTTATCCAAAATATCGGAAAAAAAGACACATCTACTATGCTATTGAAAATCGGAAAAAAAGACACATCTACTATGCTATTGAAATACTATGATAAAAGAAGACTTGTAAAACTAACTAGTCTTCTTCTTTCAATAGTATTTCAATAGTATTTCAAACACAAAGATATTCTTCAGGTGGTGATAAAGAAGAAGAAAACAAGATGTCCTTTTAGCAACCAACCACAATGATATCACGAGATATTATCAATGATGTCACGGGGTATTGTTGTGTTTGGATGCTTAAAAATCACTTCAGACCTGGCTCTCGAGAGCGACACATCCGGTGCTGCTGCTGTTGCTACAAAGCTTTCTCTTGGAATACCAGCGCACAAAAAATCACAAATATTTCTGTGTTCGGGTATTTCCTAAAGAAAACTTTAAAAACTGGTGGAAAAGAAGTCAAAGAAAAACTTACAATCACACAACACACGCACGCACGCAGAACAATAAACCACAAGAAAAACACACACCCATACAACACACCTCCTCGCACCACCCCAAAAAAAACACACCCACCCACCCAAAAAAAAACACCCCACACCCCTCCTAAAAAACAATATGCTAATGAGATGAGCCAACACCCACTCTCGAACACCCCCCGGCCAAAATTATGCTAATTTTATACATGCTCGACGCTGATTGGCTAATGAAAAAAATACTGCAATCTGATTGGTTAAAAACTAGTGCCAGGCCCCAACACATAAAAAAAAAATATATTTCTCCATCACTACTCGGTTTCAGATCACGATGTGCCATATCATTCATGTGCAAGTACTGCAAACCCGATGCAACGTCCATCGCGGCATGGAAAAAAAACTGCTGTGTTGACCCCATCACAACTGGACCGTTCGCACACAGAAAGAAATTCTGCAAGAGTATTGATGACTTCTTCATTGGCACAAATGGGCATAAAATCAAAATACACATACTCCAAAAGTATGGCAAACTGGTCGACGCAGATTCCTTTCAGTTCCACAATATTAGCATGGTTCAATGTTCGAAGTAAACGCGCTTCCTTCAATAACATTTTCTTTGTTGTTTCGTCAGAATCTAGATATTTTTTGACCACGATCTTTTCATTGTTGGCAGGTAGTACAGCTGTGAAAACGGCAGCAAGACCTCCGCGGCCAATTCTTCCTTATCAACAAGCTTACTGTATTCAAAACGGGGCAATCCTTCAATATCTGCGGAGCGTAAGTATTCATTTTGGCCTTGCGCCTTTTTTCCAACTCTCCCCAAAAAAGACATTGCGTTGAACTGTTGAAGGTTACATTACTACGCGTACGGTGGAACGAAATATACTACATACCAGCTAGTAAGCAAAAAAAACTGTTTACCGAACACGTGCGCTTTGATTCATATAACCCGACCTGATATCTGCTCATTCTGAAGCCTGCGTGGGAGGCGTTTTGCTGACACTTTTCATCTTCATAGCCATAGGGGGATCTGTCATGTGTGTGAGCCGAGCGAACTTTCGCAAAATGAAAACTTTAAACAAAAGCCAATAATACAAATACATTTTCTTAATATATATTTAATATGTTTAATCTACAATCTATACATTTAAATGATTTAATATTTTACATCTATCACAGTTGTCTTGTGATTTTATATGTAGTAAAATTAATCTATTGTGATTATCATTGCTGACTAGATGATAACACTCCATTCGGTTTCGGAAATGTTCGATCGCGCACTTTCCGTATCGGATATGCAACTCTATATGATTTTGCTTTTTGTAAAAAAGTCATAACACATTAAATACTATATTAGTATTTCAGCTGAAATAGTTAAAATAACTTTAAACCGTTTATTAATAACTATAAAAAGACGGAAAAAGCAGTGAGACGTCAGCATCATTAGCGACCACATCCGCCTGTCATCAATATCATTTGGGATGGAAAAACATGTCGCTTACTTAATATCGTTTTACCTCAATGCGCCCGTCAGTTACACTTAGTGCGGTTTCTCTAAAGTAATTTACACGCGTGATGCCTCTGATGCAAAACCCATACATATGGTTTAAACTGGACTGGACTAATAAATCTGAAAACCCCGTACTATAGTGTTTTGAATAGAGAGATTTGTTTAAAACAAACCTTATCTCCAAGTAGAGCGAAACTCGTTTTTTTTAAATAATAAAATTAGGCCTAGAAATTTTGGCTTTGGGGGCGAAAAACAGCTTACATTTAAGAATGCAGCAGATTTATTGACAGAAATTCTTCGCCGGTTGGACCAGGTTGGATGTTGTATTGGGTTGTAAATATATTTTGTGCAGGCTAAAAAGACTGCATTTCATTTTTATGTCAGCATGACGTGGCCAAGCTGCGTCAGGACGACGGAAAGAATTTTATAGCTTTCCGACAAATTAAACAGCTTCGACTTGATTAAGTTGGTTCTAACTTTTCTATAGACTAACTAATATAAAGATTTCCATTTGTTATCTGCGCCGTTCGATGTAATACGCACGCAAAATTTACAGAATCGCTGCGAGAAAATAATCCAACTGGGAAAATTTGGCCGAGTTGTTATGCTATATTATATCTCTCTCCTCCGCAGAGGCTTTATATTACACTCTGATTTATTCAAACAACAACATAAATACCAGATTTGGTATATAAGATACATACATATAACATATAAACTAAACTACGTGTTCAACTATAAACTTTCAAAACTTGTTAAAACATTAAAACAGTATTTAGCTACCAAAGTCATAATTGTTTTGTCTTGCATAGCGATGACATACATAAAAAGGTCTTGGTAGCTAAATTTAGAAAACGAGTTATTTATTTTACAAAGACTTTCCATAAAATTAACTCTAAGATCGGCGAACTTTGTGTTTCTGCATGACATTAAAAGGTGTTGTTCGTTCCCAATCTCATTTAGATCACAATGTTTGCATAATCTTTCACTGTATGAAACATTTCCGTATCGACCAGTTTCAACAGGTAATTTATGAGCTGAAATTCTTAATTTTGTAACCGCTTGACGATGTTTGAAGTTGTGAATTGAAGAAAGATATTTTTCAAAGCCAAAATTTATTTTCAGTTTTTTAAAGACTCTTAATTTGCCATTGTTTCCACCTTGTTGAATCTGCTCTTTCCAGTATTCAGTATAAAACTCATGTGATTTATTCCTCAAGTAATGGCAAAAATTTCCTTGTTCTTCGGGTGGTATTACAAAATTTTTAAAATTATTAACTTCTATATTACATAGTTGTAGTAAATATTTTGTGAATAATATTGGTTGTAAATTAGAGTCCATACAGACTCTCGCTGCTTCACCAGCGAGGGTATCTGTAAAAGTTGAGCTTTTGATGCGAAACCAATATTTTGTTATAAGCGTAGCTATTTGTATAATTAGGGGTTCCCTTCCTAGTTCACCATAGACAGCTAAATTAGTAGATTTTGAGTGCACACCTAAGATTCTTTTGCAGAATTTTAGATGTAGTCTTTCTATATCATTTGTTAATTTAAAAATTTTGGTTTTAAACATCGCAAAAGAGTTTATTTTACCCAGTAAGTATGGACCCCAAACTTCGCAGCTATACAGTAAAACGGGAACTACAGTTGAAGAGAAAAGTTTTAAAAGTAATTTTATTGGTACATTCTCCACGTTTGAAAAACTTTTGAATAAACAATGATAGGCACGTATTGCTTTACCATAAAGTATTTTTTGTGTTCGTTTAAAATTACCGGAAAAGTGAAAAGTAATACCAAGGTAACAATATTCATCAACTTGCTCTAGAGCAATATTCCCAAAAGACCAAATTGATGAGAAGTGTGCACGTCTTTGGGTTGGTGTTCCAAACAATAAAACTTTTGATTTTTTTAAATTAATATTCAACTTCCATTTCTTGGTGTAAAATTCAAGCTTTGTGAGACAGTTTTGTAAGCCAGGCTTGGACTCGGATAGTAAAACTAAGTCGTCTGCGTAAAGTAAACAATTTAAATCAGTTTCAAGTTTTACTGGGGCACACGAGCTGTTAAATAGATTAAGTATATCATTGATAAACATGTTGAATAAGGTGGGACTTAGATTGCATCCTTGTTTTACCCCAATATGGGACTTAAAGAAAGGAGTACTTCCCTTATCCAATTTTCCGAGCAATCAACTGAGGAATACATACTTACGCATGAGGGAATCGTCATGTAATATAAAGCCTCTGCGGAGGAGAGAGATATTATATAGTTTGCAAATTTGTTGTTTAATACTGTTATTATATGTTGTAAGGTATTTTGTCAACTAGATCGATCAGCGTTATAAATGAAGATGACCGCGGAGACATATTTCAAGTGGGGGAAACCACGGACTAGAGGATTTCATGTAGAAACCCCGAATTTCGTGACAGATAATCGTTGTGTTTTTTTTCTGAAGGCGTAGAAATTTATATTTTGCCGAATATTAAATCCCCCCACCCCCGGTTGGATAACTAAAAGTACCCTGTATTTATTGCCAAAACTATGATCATCCGCGTTTTATCCTTTTTGTCCGCATCCGCGTTTTATCCTTTTTGTCCGCATCCGCGGTTTATCCTTTTTATCCGTCCGTCCGTCCGTCTATCCGCATCCGCGTTTTATCCCAACCCTTGAATACTTATTCTGGTTGAAGGAAATGGAGTAAGCTTTCCACCCAAAATACATTGCCACAGATGTTGCCGGATATTTCTTCGGTTGAACTTTAGATGACATGGGTCATCACCAAAGCATAAACTTGTTGCATAAGCAATAGCATATACTCCACAATCAACTGAGTTAGTTTGTGGAACAACTGGCTGAATCAAGACATCTATTTTCTTACCTTCCTGTACATGTAAAAGATCAACTATTTGTAGCTTAGTTAGTGGTGTTAAAGTAGTATAAAGGCTGTCATACACCTTCACTGAACCAGGAGTGCAGTTAATGTTGGTGACACATATCCAGTGCATTTGACCAGTAAACAAAATCTGTATAAATTTATTGTTAGTCATCACATCGAACTGACGTATTGGGCCAAGTGTAGTAGACATAAAGCCATTTATATTTTGAAACTGTTTATACAGTAATTTTTGACCCATCATGATGTGTGTATCTGTCAGCATGCCATTCCCAGTAATAGTGACTTTATCTACTTTCTGTATCTTGAATTCTGGTCGTTTTAGGTCATCGTTTTTGCATGCATCAGTATCACATTGCTTCACAAACTTGATTTCGCAGTTTTCTGCTAAGTTGGAATGATTTTGTTGCTGTTTTCTCTTTCTAGTGTTTAATTTTGCATCATTTCTGTATTTTGCTTTTTTTGGAACAAAATCATTGTTACATGCAGGCTTTTGCTTTCTCTTTGTTTTCTTTATTTTTTCGTTTAATTCAGATATGATTTCATCAACTTCCTCCCAGTTTGGTACTTGCAAGTATTCCTCTGCCTCACTGTAACCAATGCCAAGTTTATCTCTGCACATACGTATGATTGTTTCAGGAAGAATAACATTGCAAAGTTCATCAGAACGTATCCCTGGGAAAATGTTGATGATTTTTTCACTGATCCAGTCTACTTGCTCATCATTAAGAACTCCGAAGTAGACGTTGAATGGTAAATCTTTTTTCTTTAGCCCTGGCATGCTCTTAGTCTTTCCAGTTGTGTAAAGCTCATAGTACCAACTATTTTCAGTGCCAGATCTAACATTCTCAAGTTCAGGACGCAATGAATCTACTGCTTGGTCTACATCTGCTTTCTTGAGGCCCTTGATAACTGTGTTGTATATATCATGCTTTTGTAGAGGTGGAACTGGATGTTCATCTATTGGTGGTGTAGCTGGTGAAGGGACAGCAATGGAAGGTGCAGCTCTTGAAGGTGCAGCAGTGGAAGGTGCAGTTCTTGAAGGTGCAGCAGTGGAAGGTGCAGCTCTGGAAGGTGCAGCAGTGGAAGGTGCAGCTCTTGAAGGTGCAGCAGTGGAAGGTGCAGCTCTTGAAGGTGCAGCAGTGGAAGGTGCAGCTCTTGAAGGTGCAGCAGTGGAAGGTGCAGCTCTTGAAGGTGCAGCAGTGGAAGGTGCAGCTCTTGAAGGTGCAGCAGTGGAAGGTGCAGCTCTTGAAGGTGCAGCAGTGGAAGGTGCAGCTCTTGAAGGTGCAGCAGTGGAAGGTGCGGCTCTTGAAGGTGCAGCAGTGGAAGGTGCAGCTCTTGAAGGTTCCGCAGTGGAAGGTGCAGCTCTGGAAGGTGCAGCAGTGGAAGGTGCAGCTCTTGAAGGTGCAGCAGTGGAAGGTGCAGCTCTTGAAGGTGCAGCTCTTGAAGGTGCAGCAGTGGAAGGTGCAGCTCTTGAAGGTGCAGCAGTGGAAGGTGCAGCTCTTGAAGGTGCATCAGTGGAAGGTGTAGCTCTTGAAGGTGCAGCAGTGGGAGGTGCAGCTCGTGAAGTTACAACAGTGGGAGGTGCAGGTGGTGGTGCTGATTGAGGTGCAGCAGGTGGTACAGCTGATGGAGGTGCAGTAGATGGTGAAGTTGGGGCATAACTTTTTAGTTGCTTCAGGGTGATCTGTCGCTTTAGTTCCATACCACTTTTCAGATCTTGTAAGTAGCAAATACCTTTTTCACAATCCACTTTTATAGCCCTATACGGACCAAGCCAGCGATCTTGGGTCTTGTAACCTTTTTTAGTTTTCTGGAGCATGTTTCTTTTTAAGACAAGATCACCATCTTTTATAACAGTTCCAGGAAGCCCTTTACGTTTTAAGTACTGCTTCTTCTGCTTCTCTTGTGCATGTTCAATATTCTTCATTGCTGTTGGGAATATTTCTTGTTGTATTCTCAGAATGTTTTCTGTATGATCAGTGATTCCTTTATCATAGGGTTGGCATTCTTCAAGAAAGCTTTCTACCTGTTCCTCTTGCGGAGTGACATCCTTCTCTAGCACATCTACTTCAAATGGGAATCGTGCTTGTCTGCCATACATGAGATAAAAGGGACTAAACCCTGTAGTTGCACTCTTGCATGTATTTATAGAGAATACAACAGACTGTAAATAGTCATCCCACTGCAGGTTGTTGTCATTCATCAGCTTCCTGAGGCGCCTACAAAATATTAGTGCAAAAATTAATCTATTTCTTGGGTTCAGCTATGGGTGTGTGGCTATACTGTACAGTAACTCATGAGTTTTATTAATAACAGTATTCTTATACTGAAATACTGAAATGTGAGTATTTGGTGTATATTGTTTCTATTTTTTTAGCATGTTCAGTATATGAATGTTGGGTATTTTGAATATTTTAGATCATTTTTATCAGGTACATATATTTGGTATTAACCACTATATTAAAAAACTTCTCTTGACTGACCCTAATTCCTGCATAGACATCCTTCCCTAGCCAGAGTAAATTGTAGAAGGTTGTTCTGCGGGCAAGAATGGATGAATAAAATGGTTTGTTAACCAACTCTTGCCCAGTTTGCCTCCCTTTGGCAAGTAAAATTGTCTGGCATTAGGGTGGCCCTTACGAAAAATCCACATGTCAAATGCCACATGTGGGCCACATGTGGACCACATGTGTAATTGGAACAGCCACATGTGACTCACATGTGGCTACATCGCCACATGTGACAGGCCACATGTGACGGAATTTGGAACTGCCACATGTGACTAACGTGACTCACATGTGGCTACATCGCCACATGTGGCAGGCCACATCAGGAATGTGGCTATATTACAAAATGTGACACACAAAATACTTATATCGCGGAATATATATATATATTATATACCCATCATATGCAATAAAATATACAATTGAAACATTTATACAGAACATTACTATAAATAAACGTATAAAAGTTGAGATATATAATAATTAATAAATAAGTATAAAAAGTCAATATCTATGTAGTTCTACTGTTTTTGATGTCTATTCGTTAAGTTCGACTTTTCTTCTCCTGCCCTCGATTGCAAATCGTTGGTCTTTGCACTTCTGTGCCATTATGGATTTGACCATGTATTCATTGACATCAGGGTACTTCTTCAGAACACAGGCTAGAAATATTATCATAGTAATCATTTTAATATACGTACATTTTTAAAATAAAAAATATAGCCTTGTATAATTTTGTCCAGAATATTTCTGGACCACTGGTACATATACTGTGTACTGACCTAATATCAGTTCGACTTTTGTGCGGTCTAATGGGGGACGACCTTCTTTACTTTTCCCAGTGACAGATGACATTGCTAGAACCTTCAGAATCCATTGCATCAGATTCCAGTAGTGATCCTCAGGATCACTACTGGAATCTGATGCAATGGCAATCCTTTTGAAAACATCCCTGTATGCCCTTCGTTCAGCTACCTTCCTAGCCTTACTGGCGGATAACTTCTATGATAAACAATATAGCAATAATACTTCAGGATTGTAAATGGCAGTGCAGTGAGATAATAACTATGCATAGGGGAGCCATTCAAAGGCAATTGCTAAAAAAAAGTTTATTTTAATTTATAACCATAGTTTACAATGAAATCTAAGTTTTGGTTGATAATTTGATAATGTTCAACTCGATTAAATCAGCTTAGTTACTGAATTCTGTAATTATCTTGAGGATTATATTATTTGTTTTTGCTTTTATATACCAGGAGAGTTTATTTTTAGGGGAGCATGGGTGCCTCTCACCAATACCAATAGTTAAGCTTGGTTGGTCAGGGTTAATACTTGGATGGACAACCATCTGGGACTAACACTGTTCTTGAGCTTGGACCATGTGAGTAGAGTTTAGTCATTGGTCTCTCCTGTGCTCTGAGGCTTTTTCTCAAGGTTGTCTAGTTCCCCCCCTCTATAAAATCAATTCCTAGGTTTCAGGTGACCATTCTTGAGGGAATCTTAAATTCTGTTAATGGTATACCCTAATACATTCAATTGTCACTAAGTCTTGTAAATATAATTGATATGTATTGAACTTGATTGAATTAAAATTAAAATATTACATAAAATTAAATAAATTACATTTTAATTGGGGGTGGGGGTACTGTATGTATAAAATAGCATGCAAAAGCAGTTGGGAGTGTTACAAAAATGCATATGAAGTGGGTGAGGGGTTGTTGCATTCATGTACGGGGCGAAGATAAAATTCATATCTTTGCACCACCATGTAATATCCTATTTATATGGTATATTTTAGAGTTCTTCAGATTCAATGCACTTATTCTTGAGCTTTCAACTTAAATTAATATATATATATATATATATATATATATATTATAGATGGGAGTGTTTTACTAAGAAATATGCAGTGACATATTTTCCATATCCGCACTAGTGAAGATATCGATCACATGATTAAACATTTCCCCCTTTTTGCATTGAATCTATATAATAAAAAGAAAATTACACGGTGGCTGAAGATATGAATTTTATATTCTCGTGGTAAAAACAATATTTTACTCATTCACTACGCTCATTCGTAAAATATTGTTTTCACCACTCGAAGATAAAATTCATATCTTCGCACCACGGTGTAATATCCTCTATATATATACTAATAATATATATACGATATTACATGGTCATGCAGAGACAAATAATATTTTTAATAATAGTGTATATAATAGTGTTCTTAATATCTCATTGGTAAAAACACAAGAAAATAATATTCATATCTCCAAGCAGCCATGTAATGTTCTGTTTATTATATAGTCTTAATACAAACAAAAGGGATTATCGGTTAATTTTGCCATAGCCTGACGACAAGCATATCTTGTGTGAAGATAAATATGATATCATTTTCATTACATATATATATATATATATATAATATATAATATATATATATATATATATATATATATATATATATATATATATATATATATATATATATATATATATATATATATATATATATATATATATATATATATATATATATATATATATGTATGTATGTATGTATGTATGTAGTATAGTATAAATGGGCTTACCTCAAAATGTTGAGTGTTGCAACTGTCAGTTTCACACAGGTGATCTTCAGGTGACTGACAGTTGCAACACTAAACATTTTGAGGTTAGTATATATATATGTATGTATGTATGTAGTATAGTATAAGTGGGCTTACCTCAAAATGTTGAGTGTTGCAACTGTCAGTTTCACACAGGTGATCTTCAGGTGACTGACAGTTGCAACACTAAACATTTTGAGGTTAGCCCACTTAAACTATACTATATTCACTCTACATTTATGGTACTGAGCACTTTCCAACATTCCGCGAACAAAATCACATGCAACATACACACATTTTATATATATATATATATATATATATATATATATATATATATATATATATATATAGTTCAATACATGTATTATATATAATACATAAAAATAAGTCTGCCAACCTGTTTGTTTTTGTTATTCCCAAGTTTTTGCCTTTGGTTGGTTTTGATTTCTTGGCATTGTCTTTTTCTGGGCAATGTATTTATATCATCGTTGTCATCACCCTGAAAGAACTTCAGTTCTTTTTCCATTAAATCAATTGTTTGCAGTCTACATAAGTCATACAGCAATCAAAAAGTTAGGAAATAGAAGAGTTATGAAATCCCCTACTTTTTTAAAACAATTTCTAATTTGGGGCGATAGTGAGTTTGCTAAACAAGCAAAGAGAATATATTAAAGCCTCAAAGGATCAGTATACTTGGTGGAGTAGATAATTAATAGGCATATACCCATTACCCACTTCACAGCAAGTGTTACCTTTCTCACAAACGACATTTTTAATCATTAGGAGCAGCCTAAGTTACCAGCTCAATATCTAATCTAATATATTTTCTTAACTTATAAAAGAGGGAAATGACGAATGTTCTTTGTTTAGAAACGAGTTACCAATCGGCATCACCATTTTGAATTTTCACTCGTCAGCGTGGTCAGACGGTCTTGAGAGTTATTAAGCTAGTTCTATTATAGTAATATTCACATAATACTCACCACTAGTCGCTAATACTCGTCCTATATACGATTACCACTCAGATTTGGGAGGTTTTTTGCACGAGTCGCCAAACACAACGGTCCATGCCTTCCTTCTTCGGATTCTCGAGCATACTTTCGTCGCGAACACATTCTTCAGTTAAAATGCTTGTCTCATTGGTGACAGTCCAGTGAATCAATACGTACTTCATATTGTATTTAAAGAGTTTTTGGCCGAAATGACTTTTTCTTAACTGTGCTTTTTCTGAACTCAACGGTGTCCTTCTCTTCGTTCAAAAGTGACAACAATGAGAACAAATTGCATTTCGGGTTTGCTTAACCACGTGACATACGCGTGGGGCTAAAACCCCGGTCGGTATTAATTACTATATTTTATTTCGAGTAGAGTAGCCAATCAGATTGCAGCATTTGCAATAGAATACTAGTAAGTTTCTACTAAATATAATTATTATACTAGTCAAGTGTACTTCGCTAGATAATGATAATAGGTTCATGATAATAAATATGACATTAAAATGGGAATATTGCATGAAAAACACAACTAATTATTGTATTGGTGGTATTGAAGAAGCTGAGTTCTTCACCAAGGTGGTTGTGGGTGGTAACATGATTCACTGCCAGCACTACACCCGGAGCTCTCGCAGAAGGAACTCTATTGTTGGTTTGCTGAATGGCACAACTGTGGAGCTTAATTCTAGTGTTTGTCCTGATTGGTGACTGTTGTTTTGCATTTGCAAAAATTATTCATTTGGATCGACCTGCTTGGTTACATACGGAAAGTGAATGTGGCCGGCTTTGTGACCATGTGAAGAAAGTCTGTGGTATAGAATCGGCATTGCAGATTGTTGAACTCAATGACATTTCAGATAAGTACACATTTATTTGCAGTGTGAGTGAAAACACTGCAACCTATTCAGATACATTCATTTGCAAATTACCAAATGTTATGGACAGAGATTAACATGTGACTACTGAAGTATATAAGGTAACTTTATACTAACAAACACAATAAGAATTTAAAACTTTGTTAAGACTACTGTAACTTTCCCATTTTATTATCTGCCATTACTATTGTCTGTAAATAAATAAATAAATACTGGTACATTTAGTTATTGCATATTGCAGTAATTTACAATTAGGTCTACCCTTGTTCCAGAGGTATGTATTGTATATAGTATTTAATACAGTGTATTAATATAGTATTTACTATGAAAATTCATTTCTTTAACCCCTGCATTATTTTAAATACTGTACGTGTTGTCCCAGTCTCACATGTGGACACATGTGAGACACATGTGACAACCATGTGGCCACATGTGACACACATGTGAAACATATATGGCCACATGTGACACACATGTGGTCACATGTGACACACATGTGACCCACATGTGGTCACATGTGATCCACCGGTGGTTCACTGGTGATCCACCTGTGTAATTTTCGTAAGGGGGAGTACAATTATGGCTATCCAAGCAGGAATGTTCAATAATACAATGAAAAACAAATTTCCCATTATTTTAATAACCTAAATGTAATATGGTTAGAATTGCTGTACATACTGTTTTACTGTTTGATTAGTCCTTTCATCTAACCCATTAGACTGTGGGTGGTAAGCAGATGTTATTTGATGTCTAATGTCAAATTTAGTGAACAGCAGTTCTGATATCTATAAAAACACAAAACACCAGATTAGGCTTCAATAAAATCTTTCACTTTGAGGAGTGCCGGCAATATTGTTTGAAGTTATTTTAGTATAAAATTAGCTATGTTCCTATGATGAAAAATGTTTTTAATTTGTTTAATAATTGTATAGAATTAAACTTTAATCAATATGTTTTCATTTCAGAAATTCAACATGAGCATTTCATACAAAATAATACTGACCTTGTTGACAAATTCCCTACCCTGATCTGATATCACATGTGCTGGTGCCCCATGGCGGCAATAGGTAGCATAAAGCGCTTGTGCAACAGCTTCAGCACTTTTGGATGGTATGGCAACAGCTTCGACATATTTGGTAAAATAATCAGTTTGGGTTAGGATGTATCTGTTTCCCTTTGTAGTAGAGTTGTGGGCATCAATTAGGTTGTAATGAACTGGGCCTATTTCCGGAACTTTCCGAAGGTAAACGAAGACGGCGCGAACGTTATGAGTTTTTGATGAGTCAAGCACTTTTTGGGAGGGAGAGGTTGAGACAGCGAGATTCAAGTGAAGAAGAGAACGCAAACAGTGAGACATTTGTCGTATTTTATTATTATTAAAGTTTAGTTTTATGTATGTGATTTGCCCTGGATACAATCTTAAGCGGAAGCGAGAATTTAGGACACGTGGCACCTCCGACGGGGTATTTGACGACCTTTTGAACGTGTTATATGGAGATTTATACAAAACAACGAATACAATAAGCAATATGGCGGATAAAAATCCAGAATCAATCGTTGAATTGACGACGATACTTGTGCAACTCGGAAGAGCTAGGGAAAACAGAGACAATATTATCAACGGGAAAAGAGAGTGCTATCAAAAGACATATCGGGACATTGCGAGATATACTAAAAGACGTTAGTAAACTAGTACGAACAGTCGAAGTAGAGAAACTAACCGCAAAGGACAACAGTGAAGAGATCGACGCATGGATCAGTGAAATGGAGAGTGAAATGAACGAAGGCGATGAGAAAATCGACATTCTAGAAGAGTGGCTGAGCAAAACACGAGAGAAACGCGAAGACGACGATCAGAAGAAGAAAATGAACTTTGAAATGGAACTTTACGAGGCTAAAATGAAATTACAAGCGCAGCATTTGAAACCAGAGTCTAATGAAGCGAAGTCAAGCGAAAATTCTAGCTCAAAAGTACAAGCGAGACTGCCCAAAATGACAATTACAGTATTCGATGGATCGTTCGGGGACTGGCCGAGATTTTGGGGACAATTTTCTGAGACTATTGATAAAACAAGTGTACCACCTGTGACGAAATTTACATATCTAAGAGAATTGTTATGTGACAAAGTGAAACGTGCGATCGAGGCTCTCCCATTCACTGCAGAGGGCTATAACAGAGCAATTTCAATTCTCAAGGATGGATTTGGCAAAGAGAGTGAGATAGTAAAAACATATGTCAAAGAAATTCTTGAGCTTCCATATACAACAACATCAAATCCAAGAAAGATCCATGATTTCTATGAGAAATTATCCTATTGTGTACAGTCACTTGAGACAATGAAACAATTGGATGCTGTGAATGGAACTGTTGCCATGACACTGGATAAATTGCCAAATATACGGGGTGATCTAGTGCGGAACGACCCAGATTGGGATAAATTGAATTATCTACAACTAACCAAAGCACTGCAACAGTGGACTCGAAGGAATCCAGTCGAAGTGCAGAAACCAGATGATGGGAAGAAGAAACCGGAGCGAAGACATGGCGGGTATCAGTTCTCAACACAACAGAAACCATATCAAAATAATCAGATAAGTAAAAGTTCTCGAAAGTGTGTATATTGTAATTCTGAGAGTCACAGGTCTGCTGAGTGTGACACAATGTTGACATTCGAGGACCGGAAAAGGTTTCTAGCTGCAAAGCGTCTGTGCTTTAATTGCACGGGGCCCTTCCATAGGGCATCTGAATGTAAGAGTGTCTCGAAGTGTCGACTATGCAATAGACGACATCATACGTCAATTTGTGATGCACCCAAAGTAGATGAGTATGAAATAGTCAAAACAGCTCATACCGGAGGGGATGGCGAAGTTATTTATCCAGTGGTGCTTGTTGATATAGATGGCATTAAGACCCATGCACTGCTGGATACCGGGGCTGGGGAGCTCTTATGCTTCCAGTAGTCTAACCAATGCATTGAAGAAAAAAGCCAAAGCTGTTAAAACAAAACGAATTGAAATGATGTTGGGATCCACCACCACCAGAGTAGAAATTTATGCTACTAACAAAATCACTAGATCAGAAATTCGAACTTGGAATTGAAGTGTCAAAAGTCGACAAACCTGAATTGATGACACTCCCCAACCCAAATTATAACCACCTTTTAGAGAAATACAAATATTTGAATGGTGCAAAATTCGAAGACCCTGACACCCGTACGCAAATACCTATTCACCTCGTCCTCGGGGTCAGTGATTACGCCAAGATTAAAACCACTGCAGCCCAGAAGGTGGGGCGCCCAGGTGAGCCGGTCGCTGAGAAGACCCTCCTTGGTTGGACGGTGATGTCTCCAGGGAAGGAAAGGGATGGGCCCATCCTGTTAACTCAATCCAGCACCCTTGATTATGAACAGTTATGTTCATTAGATGTCCTCGGACTTGCGGACAGAAATGAAAATGATCAGAAAACTGTTTATCATGAATTCAAAGAGCAGCTTAGTAGAGATCAAACGGGTCGGTATGCGACAACCTTACCTTGGAAGGGAATCACCCCCACTTCCAACTCATGAGAATGGCAGTAAGCGACGGCTAGAGCAGCTTGTTAGGAAATTGGAACGAAACAGATAGTACTCCGATTACAATGAGATCACACAAGAACAGCTCCAACAGGGGGTGATTGAGCCAGCACCTGCCACTACATCTGAGAAAGTATTTTACATTCCCCACAAGGCTGTAGTGAGGAAGCAAGCCGAAACCACCAAGTTACGGGTGGTGTACGACGCGTCAGCGAAAGAGAATGAATCGAAGCCATCCCTCAATGATTGCCTTCACCCGGGTCCCCCTCTCCAGAACCTGCTGTGGGATGTCCTTGTTAGATCTAGATTCCACCCCATTCTTCTGACCGGTGATCTAAAACAGGCCTTTCTTCAAGTCAGAATAAAAGCCGAAGACCGTGATTCTTTGAGATTTCACTGGAAAGAGCCTGGGAGTAATGAAATACAAGCCTACCGTTTTACCAGAGCCCTGTTCGGACTGACCTGTTCCCCCTTCCTTCTTGGGGGAGTCATCAAGCACCACCTTGAAGCATGGGAGAAACGCCATCCCGAGATAGTGAAGCAGTTAACCGAAGGGTTGTATGTGGATGATTTTATCACGGGTGGTACCACAGTCCCAGAAACTCAAACCCAGAAAGAGAAAACTATCGAAGTTTTCAATGATGCCGTTTTCACAATACACAAATGGCATTCGAATGCACCCGAACTCGAGCCAAATAATGAATCGCCGTTAGAATCAAGTGAACTAACGTATGCCAAAAGTCAGTTAGGAGGGATTGAAAAGCCTAATGGGAAACTCCTTGGTGTGCCCTGGGATAGGAAGCAAGACACCATAAGCGTCACCCTTACCCCAGACCATGCATCTGAACCAGTAACTAAGAGAGCCGTTTTGTCGAAATTAGCCAGAGTTTACGACCCCCTTGGCTTGGCCTCACCCACCACACTGGCCGAGAAACTTGTTTATCGTAGTGCATGTGACAGCCAGACATCATGGGATGCAAACCTATCAGAGCCATTACAAACAAAATGGAAGAAATGGAACGAAACGCTCGAGACCTATACCATTCCTCGTCCCTTAGCCCCATGCCACCAACCTATCCAAGAGCTTACCTTGCACGGATTCGGAGATGCAAGTTCCAACGGCGTGTGCGCGGTTGTCTACGCAGTAGTCAAACAAGAGGATAGTGTAACGCAAGGGTTGGTATGTTCGAAGTCACGGATTGCGAAGCGAAATCTAACGATCCCACGTCTTGAACTAATATCGGGACATATGACTGTCAACCTCGCTACGAACGTCCAGCAAGCACTCACAGACCATCAAACAACCATCCACTGTTGGCTTGATTCTACTGTAGCTCTGTACTGGATTAGAGATCAAGGTGAATACCGCCAATTTGTAGCGAACCGTATACAAAAGATTCGTCAGCATGTTGACGTCATTTGGCACCATGTTCCAACCGGGGAAAACCCTGCTGACATCGGAAGTCGGGGAGGAAAGATCAACGCGAGCAAGTTGTGGAAAGATGGTCCACCATGGTTGAGCAACCCTGCAGAGTGGCCAGTACAACGAGTTCTAGAGCCAACACCAGATAGCCGAGCAGAAGCGAAGGTGGTAAAGGAAATCTTTAAAGTTGCAATCATCAAAGAAGACATCCTAGATCCACTACTAGAGAAATATTCACTACCGAAAGTGCTACGAATCGGAGCGTGGGTTCGACGTTTCATCGCGAATTGCAAACAACAACATGCCGAAAGAAAGATCGGTCCTATTAACAGTCGCGAAGCCCAAGAACAACGAGAGTGGTGGATACGGCGTGCCCAAAAAGCAGTCAAGGACGATCTACGATTCCAAGCCGATCGAGAGCAGTTAAACCTACAAGAGAACGACCTTGGAATACTGGAGTGTAGAGGGCGAATTATCGGAGAATATCCTGTGTACATCCCAGACATTCATCCATTTGCCTCATCTTTAGTTCGCGAAGCACATATAACGACCTTACACGGGGGAGTCGGTTTGACCATGGCGAAAGTACGTGAACGTTACTGGGTTCCTCGGCTTCGTCGTCTAGTCAAGAAGATCAGATCAGATTGTAACGGTTGCAAACGATTTAGAGCAAAGCCTATGAAGTACCACCCCCCGGGAATTTACCAACTACGAGAACACAAGGTTCAGTACCATTCGAAGTGATTGGCGTGGACTTTGCCGGGCCGATCAAGTACGTAACAAAGTCGAAGAAAGAAGCTAAATCTTATCTGGCACTTTATGCTTGTAGCTTAACAAGAGCAGTCTACCTTGATGTCGTGAGATCGTTGGATACGAAAGAGTTTATCATGAGTCTGAAAAGGTTCATCGCGAGAAGAGGAAGACCGAAGTTAATCTACTCCGATAATGCGAAGACCTTCAAGGCGGCCGCAAAGTGGATTCAACTCGTAAGACAAGATGAGAATCTAAACAGCCTCTTAGCCAACATGTCAATGGAATGGCGGTTCAATCTGAGTCAGGCCCCATGGTGAGGAGGACAATTTGAACGTTTAATTGGTCTATTTAAGAGTTCATTCTATAAGTCAATTGGGAACGGGGTCTTAACGTGGCCGGAGCTTGAAGAAGTCGTGTTAGATATCGAGATAGCGATCAACAATCATCCACTGTGTTATCTAGAAGATGATGTGCAGTTACCCGTGCTCACACCCAATTCTATGCTACACACCCAACCTACTAATGTTCCTGAATTGGAGAAGCACCATATCGAAGCGAAAGACCTGAGAAAACGAGCCAAGCAATTGTTAAAGTGCAAACAGGCGATGTGGAATCGGTGGACCAGAGAATATGTGCGTGGTCTTCGTGAACAACATCGAATGACGAGACCGAAATCAATTCAATATCCCAAAGTTGGCGAAGTTATGATAGTGAAAGAGGATCAGAAACCCAGAAATACTTGGAAGCTTGCCGTAGTTAAGCAACATATTACGGGTAGAGACGGTGTAATACGGGGAGCGAAGCTCAAAACTGCTGGTGGAAATCATTACCTAGAACGTGCGATACAACCATTTATACTCATTGGAGTTGGAATGTGACAAAGAGAGTAACATTCAGCTACGCGTAAACGCACCAGAGTTTAGACCGAGAGCGAAGAGGGATGCTGCAGCGGCAGCTAGGTTACGCATAAGAGACATGTCCGAGGATGATTAGGAACTTTAAAACCTTTGTCATTATGCAGAGACTTGATATATTATGAACACTTAAAAGGACGGTTGATCAGTTATAAGAAACATTTATATTATTATTAGTTCCCCAGTTCTTAGTGTAACATGTATAACTCTTTGAGTATACATGGGGGAGTGTGTAATGAACTGGGCCTATTTCCGGAACTTTCCGAAGGTAAACGAAGACGGCGCGAACGTTATGAGTTTTTGATGAGTCAAGCACTTTTGGGGAGGGAGAGGTTGAGACAGCGAGATTCAAGCGAAGAAGAGAACGCAAACAGTGAGACATTTGTCGTATTTTATTATTATTAAAGTTTAGTTTTATGTATGTGATTTGCCCTGGATACAATCTTAAGCGGAAGCGAGAATTTAGGACAAGGTCAATACCAACTAAGTACCACACTTTGTCCACAACCTTTACTGGGTGTAGAACATCAGGGATATCCTTTTCAGCAGCATTTCTTTGACACCTGTCACATTGCTTAACCTGTAAGAAATGAAATGTACAAAGCAATATAAAATATTATATAATTCATGTTATGCCTTATATTTTATCCTTTATCACTTGTAATCATCTATGCTCACACATATATAATTTTAAAGTAAGTAATTTACCCTGATGACTCATTAAAGAGAGTCAGCTACCCTCCAGTTACCTTTTTCTGAAAAAAAAACTAGTGGTCCTAGTCAAATGGTCAAATTTGCTGACACAGCATGTGACACACTTTAATATTTTACAGTAGTTCTTCAGTAAGTCTAGTTCTTCATATATTGAAAAATGCACATGGGGTTGAGTCCAGACTGTCAACTTAAGGGCATGGACTAAAACTTATAATTTTCTGGGGAGTTAGGTGCATGTTCTTAAGGAAGCATTGTATTTTTTGAAAGAGAATATCCATTAAAAAGAGAAAAAATAGCAATGTTCACTGAAACAATTTTGCATAAAGGTAGGTGAGGGGGGTATGGTTATACATCCACTGCTCATCATTCACCTGTGTATGCAAGTGTTTTAGTTTGCTGTTAGGATTAATAGCATGCATCAGTTGTATGTCTATACAATGAAAAATAAATACATAAAGGATAACTATCATGATATCTTACCATTGCGACGGTGTCTGAGTAGAAACCTGGCCAGTAGTATCGTTCCTTAATTTTAAATACAGTGTTGTCCCTGCCTGCATGTCCACCACATGGTGAATTGTGACATTCTGCAAAAATACGGTTTTTTTCTTCCTCTCCATTTATGACAATACGTCGTTTGGAATACTGGTTCACTTCTTTCCCAATATAATAAAGTGTGTTAGAGACCTGGTCGACTTCAAATTCTTTCGCCAGTCGTCTTAAGCCATACCTCTCTTGTTTCGTAGCCTCAGTGCGATATTTCGTTTCCTTTAGAAAGTCTAACAACTCGTATTTTTGTTCATTCATATTTAATATTTTAATTATCATTCCATGTTTATCATCTATACTGTTTCAGATTGAAAGTTCGCGGGAAATTAATTTAAGCGCGCGTTGCTCCGGAAAATTTATTCCGGTATTGAGACATTTCCGGTAGCCGGTAGGAACTTTGTTCCGCGGGTAACAGATTTCACGGGGTAACAGATTTCACTGCGCCATCACAGTGAAATGTGTTACCCGTGAAATCTGTTACCCTGGATATATTCCAGCTCCATTGGTGTAATTTCCTATAGACTCCAGTCTTTCAATCATTATTCCATTATTTCCCTAGACAAGAAATAATATATTAAATCATGAAGAGCAAACCAAGTGTCATTCGTCTTGAGGCATTCTGGTATTGTTCGATGTTTATTACAATTTCGATTGATTCGGCATTTCGGCGCTTTATATCTGTCTTGAAAAGTTAAGAATTGTTCACATTGGCGAGTAATGTAGATAGTTCGTAGCTTCTATTTGATATTGGATGACTAAAAGAACACATTTGATTTATCATGATTTTACCATTGCGATAAACATATTAATATTAAAAGAAGACTAAGACTTTGCATGTAGCCGGTAGGAACTTTGTTCCGTGGTAACAGATTTCACGGGGTAACACATTTCACTGTGACAGCGGCACAAATAATATTTAGGCGGACGATGTACATGTTTTGGACATTTTATGCGCGCAGCAAAGGTGTTTACTCGGCATTGATGACAGGAAATATTTAGTAAATTTGTCTACAAAATTTTATTACAAAATTTATTTGTTGCATTTGTGCAATCATGACGCAATAGTACCTTCTACGTGGCACGTGCGGAAAACGCTAAATGTAATCGTCTTAATAAAAACACCCGTGTTTATGCTTCAAAGAATGAGTTCAACAGACAGAGCACGTGTATATTTATATCTTTATAAATGTAGACCCCTGATTTTTTTATTTACGTCTATCTTTTTAGATTTAACCAAGCTTTTTTGACTGTTAATCAACACACAGGTTGTGTCCAACTTAACACTTAGTAGGCCTTAGTAAGTTTGAAATGAGAGTATGAGACACGTATATTTGTGCAATCATAGCAATCAAAAATTTTAAATCTCTTTCAACAATTACGCGTATATATGTACGCAATATGTCTAATCCAATAACCTTACTTGAAATATCGACGACAGATCAGTTTCAGTCTCAGCTAATAAACGTAAATAAATGTATTTTATTAACCGTTTGTTAGTAAGCGATTAACAAATTTCCGGCAGATTCCGTTGATTCCGTCAGTTCCGTTGATTCCGTTGATTCCGTTAAATAGAGATGCCGTATATATATATATATATATATATAGATATAGATATAGATATGTACATATATATGTATATATATGTATATATATAAATATATATATATATAGTATAAACAAGAGCCAGCTTTCGTCAAACCGTTCCGGACAAGAATATATAAAATCAACAGAGAACTAAGTTTTTAAAACATCTTTATTGATAACGTTTCGAGGCACAGCCTCTTCTTCAGATCTATAACCCTGAAATGGGTGCGGTCGAGTATTTATAAAAGTTTTACAACATGAATAAATTAAGAATAAGAATAAATTAATAAATAAAAGTAATGTAATAGATCAAAAGATGTTAATAGATCAAAAGAAGTCACATGTATTTAGTCCCATTGGAATAAGAGTGTTCAATTTATACATCCAAAAGCACAGAATAAAGACTATACAGAAGGGCCACTTAGCGGTACAACGTGTCCTCGTATTTTTATGCAAAAATATGCAGTTTACTGGCTAGGACAGCCAGTTCAGCGTGCTTATTGGCCGGAACATGCAGTTTACTGGCTGAGCGTAATGCGACATGCGCGGAGACAAAAACTTCAAAGGTTCCGACCCGAGTGGCCCTTCTGTATAGTCTTTATTCTGTGCCAAAAGCCTTCGCGTTCAGTAGGATTATTTACATTGGTTTTATCAATGATAGTGGCAGACAAATCAGAGAGTCCCCCGTGACCATTTGAAAAAAAATGAGCATACAAATATTCACCTGGAATACCTCTCTGACCTCTGCCATACCTTTGTAAACTACTCTTATGGTTGTTAAAACGCTTACGGAAAGAAGTAGTGGTATTGCCTACATACTGTTTATTGCATTTCTTACAAGATAAAAGATACACCACTCCCACTGAGTCACAATCAAAACGATAATTTATATAGAATTCTTGTTTCGAGAACGAATCACTGAAAGTACGTCCCCCTATAATAAATTTACAGATTTGACATCTGGTTTTACCACAAGGGCACATACCTGTACGCACCAAATTGTTAACGTTTGGGAGCTTAGGGCGAACCAAGGAATTCTTAAGATTACGCGGCCGACGATAAGATACAAACGGTTTATCTGGAAAAATTTCATTAGTAGCAGAACAACTAGAGAGAATGGGCTGAAGCTCCGACAAAATACTTGAAACCTTGGAAAGTGCGGGGTGAAAATCGAGAACTAAAGGCACATAACCTTCCTTGGATCGGCTGATCGGTTTCGTTTGAAGGGTCTCACGTCGAGTTTTAGACCTAGCACGATCAACCTGTCGATTAAGTAACTTTTCATTATAACCCCTATTCAAAAACCAAGATTTCATATCTGCAGTCCTACTCTCAAATTTGTTCTTATCGCTACATATACGTTTTAAGCGCAATGCCTGACTAAATGGGATAGCTTTCTTTATATGTGCGGGATGGCAAGAGTTACTATGTAAATACTGATGAGAATCCGTTGGTTTACAATATAAATCAGTAGAAATATGACCATCCTCGATGCTCACCATAACATCTAAATAAGGTAAGGACGTACGAGAAATTTCATGCGTAAACTTAACAATATGATGAAATTGATTGAGATTCTCAAGAAATAAATCAAGCAAAGCACGGCCGTGGGTCCAAATAGTAAAGATATCATCCAGAGAACGCCACCAAAGCCATGGCTTATACAGGGCTATGTTCAACAAGCGAGTTTCTAAATCTGCCATAAAAATATTGGCAAATGCCGGAGCAAATTTGGTAGGTAGGTAGGTAGGTAGGTAGGTAGGTAGGTAGGTAGGTAGGTAGGTAGGTAGGTAGGTAGGTAGGTAGGTAGGTAGGTAGGTAGGTAAAACTTTATTTAAACACGCTAGCCTCGTCAACATTAGCTGATTTCCACGAGGGGCGTCACACTATTTAATACATACAAGTAAGAATGAAATAAAACAAAGTTCATTATGTACAAGAACTACGGTATATAACTATATAAGTAAAAAAATTGATAATTAAAAATAATATATACATACACTCTATATACATATATTCTAAATTCAAGGTTTGATCCAGCATCATAATCAAGTTGGGCGTATCTTCCTCTTGAAACAATCGACCGTATCGGCCAATTTAACTTCCCGCGGAAGATCATTCCACAACATGGCACCGCTATATTTGAAGCTCTTTTTTAAAGATTCAGTTCTGGGCTTCGGAAGTGTTAAATCTGTTTCACTATTTCTTAAATAACGCTCCTTTCACAAAAGGATTGCTTTAGACCTGGGGCAGTGTGGTCATTGAGTATTTTGTACATAAAAACAGATTTTGTATAGGATCGCTTTACATCCAACGTTTCCCATGATAGGGTGTCGAGAACATCGGCTGACCTAGCGTCATAAGTGGCTCCCGTAATTACTCTTGCCGCGCGAGATTGAAATTTTTGTAATTTATCTTGGAGCAATTTACCACAGTTATCCCATAAGGGGGAACAGTAATCAAAGTAAGGTTGTACTAGTGCTTTGTATATGGTTTCTAAAGTGTTGGCATGGACATAAGGTTTAACCCGTCTAATAGCCCCAATACCAGCACCTGCCTTTTTGCATATAGTCTCAATATGTTTTTCCCAGCTCAGTTTTTCGTCGATTTCTACCCCCAAACATTTATGAGAGGTAGTTCGAGAGACTGGTTCGTTATTCAACAAGACACGACTATCGCCAACCTTATTTTTAAGATTATATAGCGACCCAATAAACATCAGTTTCGATTTGGTTGGGTGATGTTGTAGCTTATTCTTGGCAAGCCAAGTTCGGATATTGTTTAGGTCGGCATTTAAGTTTTCAACAAGTGTGTCAAAATTAGATGATGATGAAGATATTTGCGTGTCATCTGCATAAAGGCATGGTGTTGTAGATTTCAGACATTCTGGCATGTCGTTAATGTATAATAAAAACAATAATGGACCCAGTATCGAACCCTGTGGAACTCCACATATTATTTTTCTAGGTAATGATGTGTGACCATTGACAAAGCACACTTGTTCTCTGTTTGTCAGGTAGGATTCGAGCCATTTTAGTTCGAGATTAACGACTCCAAATTGATTATTCATCTTGTTTAACAGAATCGTGTGATTTATTGAGTCAAACGCTTTTCTGATGTCAAGAAATACAACGCCATTTAACATGCCATTGTCCATACTCTCCAACCATTGATCGCACATTTGGATGAGTGCGGACACGGTCGAGTGTTTTGGACGAAATCCCGATTGAAATTTCGATAACATCGAGTTTTCGGTCAGATACTTATATATCTGGCCGAAAACTTCTTTCTCAAAAACCTTACTTATTATCGGCAGTATCGAAATAGGCCGGTAATTTTCACAATTCCTTCTGTCATCGGATTTAAAAATTGGTGATATCCGGGCTTGTTTCCATTCGTTTATATATATGCCCGTCTTAAGAGACAAATTGAAAATTGTAGTCAGCGATGACGCGATTATATCTGCCGACATCTTAAGAATTTTGGCAGGTATGTTATCCATACCTGTAGCTTTCGACACCTTTAGTTTCTTCAAACTTGAGACTACATTGATTAGGCTAATTTCAGAGAACCTGAAACGTATGCCTGGACAATGGTCAACGCATACATCAGTATTTGGTTCGTCACACGGGTGGTTGGTTAAATCATTTACTTCAGATGCTAATTTCGGCCCGATATTTATAAAATATTCATTAAAAGCTTCAGCTATATGTTTATCATCCGAAACAACTGTGTTATTGATTAAAAGTTCATTTACATTGGTCGATTTACTATTTCTACTCAACAGAGTATTTATCAAGGACCAACTTTTTTTTACATCTTTAGAGTGTGAGCAATCTTTGATTTTTTCTCGAAAGAATTTGGATTTGGCACTACGTATTTCAACATTAACTCTATTACGTTCAGTCTTATATATTTCCCAGTGTATCCGGGAAGTATATTTTATTGCTTGCTTTTTATGAAAATCCCTATTCCTCATAGATTGCTTGATTTTTGGTGTAATCCAGGGGACTGGATCCCTTCTTGTCCTCTTGTGCCGAAGAGGCGCATGTCTATCAAGTATCTCAAGGAAAAGGGATTTCCACACTCGCCAGCATACATTAGGGTCGTCGAATTGATGTACTGTATCCCATGGGACCTGCGATATATCTTCAATAAAATCATTTTCAACGAAGTTTTTAAAATCTCGGACTTTTCTAAGTCTCTGTTTAGATTTTGGCAAAGTGATTTTTTTTACTGCAAAAATCATGCTATGGTCAGATATCCCAAGGTGGATAACACCAGAATTGGATATGTTTTCTGGTCTATTGGTAAGAATTAAATCGATTAGGGTAGCCGATGTCTCTGTCACCCTCGTTGGCTCATTAATCAACTGATCACACTGGTAAAGCGAACATAAAAATTGTAGTCTCCTTGTATGGAGATCTGGCGATGCCTTAGCGACATCGCAGTTCAAATCCCCAACGACCATTAGCTCTTTATTTTCCGAGTCACATTTACTTAAGAATAAATCATATTTATCAAAAATGTCAATACCTGAATTTGGTGGCCTATACCATGTACTTATTAGGAATGACTTATTGTATGGCCTACTGATTTCAACACGTAACATTTCGAGGTCATCTGGAACAAGATCTTTCCTCTCAGAAAATGGTGCAGAATCTCGAATATATAAAACCACACCACCCCCGGATCTATTTCGGTCTTTCCGAACCAAGTTATATCCTGGTATATTGATTTCATTGTCGGGGATTAAATCGTCAATTTTAGATTCATTGATGGCAATAATATCAACAGGAGATTTGGTTAGAAGAGCTCGAATTTCATCTAAATGTTTCAACAAACTATTGACATTTAAACTAGCTATTTTGAAGCCTTTTAATTTAGCGATGGCATGTAGCGAATGATCATAAATATCTGATGCTGCATCATACCTTGTATCTAACGAGTTTTCCCTCTCCGGGTGTTCCTGTCTGGTTGAACAATTATCTTCAGAAGTTCTCCAAGTTTGTGAATCATCTGAAAATCCTCGTTTCCCTGCTTTCGCTGTGACGATGCTGTTCTGTCTTTCTTGAGAAACTTGATGAAGTGTACAGCTAAGATGGCCGAGCCCTTGGCATTAAGGTGAAGTTTACTCCCGTTTAAACATGTATTGTCTATGGTAGAGTTGTTGATAAAGGAGACGCCATGCTTAGTACAGATGTGTCTAAGTTCGCTGTTAACCTCTTGAATTTTCTGCGTTGATTCAAAGTCATGTCTCATTGTGAGTCCTGATAAGCCAATTTTTGAATTGGGAAACTTTGCCTTTATATTGACAGAGAGGTTTTCGATTTGCCGTGCCCAGCTTCTGATGAAAAACCTTGTCATCAAATTCAAAAAAGTTATTTTCTAAAATAATGCGCGCTAAATCGACTAAGTGATCAGTGGGAATATCAACATGTTCACGAGTATTAAGTACTCTAGTAAGTGCATCTAAACCCTCAGAATGAGGGATATGAGAGTACAAACCTACAACATCAATAGTAACAATTATAGCATCGTCTGGAATAGAACCTAAAAGCCTGAAGCTTTTGAAGAAAATGTGTAGTATCTTTAATATAAGATGGAATATTCTTGACTAAAGGTTGCAAATGGAAATCTAAAAATTCAGGCAATTTCGCCGTGGGCATACCACAATTAGAAACAATAGGTCTCCCCGGGACTTTACCTTTAATGAGACTCTTATGAATTTTGGGCAATAAATAAAACGTGCCTAATTTGGGATTCTCGACTTGAAGATATTCATGACATTTTTCGTCAATATATTCAGACTCTAATAAAACATCCACTTTATCCACTATGACAGAAGCAACCTCAGCAATGGGATCAAAATCAACTGAATCATAAACTGTAAAATCATAAAGTTGTCGAAAAGCCTCTACCCGAACCCCCCTATGGATGAGCCTTGCCGAAAATTTTACCTGTAGGAATCGGACATCTCACAGTTACTCGGTAGGAATCGTCATCAGTTTTTTCCACCCTTAGGAATCGGCCATCTCACAGTTACTCGGTAGGAATCGTCATCAGTTTTTTCCACCCTTGGCCCCTATAAGTAGTCCAGCGTATATCAGACCTGTAGACACCTAAGGTCTTAAATATATAGCGAGCAGCGAAAGAATGCATGTTTATTTACTATTTCTATTTAAAAAAATTCTTGAGCAAGCCATGAAACAATGATTGTATCAGAATTAATATTTTTAGGCATACGATGTAAAAACCCCGTTTAAAATCACACTGATACTAGTCGCAATATTTGTCTGTCCGTTGACTATTGAAGACAGCTCGAGAATATTAAACTGCACATTCTGACACCATTGGCTTATTCAATTGCACAGGCAGTGGCTTATTACACAAATATTGCAAAACTGAATAAGTTGTGATGGGCCACAAACAATTAGAATTTAAGTGAGTGCTTCCCTGTTTATCTGTTTTGTTCTCTGTTATCAAGAAAATGACTTTATTCGACAATATGATGGCAGGCCTGTTGGCAGCCTGTAGTACACAGTAACAGGATCTGAAAATATGTGCTGTACTAAGCATTTTCGAAATGTTTCCAATAGAACAATAAATGTAAAAGATCGTGTATTTAAGTACGAACGAAAAAAAACCCAACCCGGAGAACAGTTTAAGATCAATAATTACCCACGATAACATAAACTTTGTCTTGACCTATCAAGTGATTTACCAGGCGGAAACCGTAATCGCAAAATGAATATAAGAGCCCAGCTCAAAATTTTAAGATGTAATACCATAGCGTTTGGAAACCATTTAAAAAAACCCAGAATATATTTATTGACGTTTCGTCTGGCATGCATGCTCACATCAAAGTACTTTTTTAACACTGAAGTGCAGGGCAATGATTGACCTTCATTTATGGTCAGTCTCGGTTAACATTAAGAAAGGTAGTAAACTGATGAAATTAATGAAGCTTTTTGGACACTAGTATTTCTCTCAGTTAAACTGATTACCTATACTCAGTTATAATACTTGACATTTACATTTATAATTCTCATAGTTTGTAAATCTCTATCTGATAGCAGTGCTGCGAGTATATTATTTGTGAACTATATAACTATTTACATTGGGTCACCTGGTCGGTTCAGATAATCTAACCCAGCACCTTCCCCTAATCCTATAATCAATAAGGAGCATGGGAAGGAATTGATAATCGACAATGTGATTGGTCACTTATAGCCAATCAGAAAACTTGTTCACATTATGGGTAGGTCTTTACTGTTTACAATATTTGGCTTAGAAATTTAACTAGGTATACTGATTTACAATTGAATATATCATTACAGTATGTAGCTTCCTAAGGTTGTTTTGATATAATAAATGTATGACTTATTAATATGTTCAATTTGACTATTTCTGTACTCGGGCATCTATAAAATTAGGCATGCTATGCATGCATGTCTATACTGCTATAATTAATTGTATATTGGTAATTAATAGAGGCGTGATTATAAGATGTTTTAATGTTTTGATTTTAATAGACTCCATATCTGTTACATAACTATCGCAATTAATATTCAACTAAATATAAGTAAGATGCATTATACGACTAGAAGTCCACCTTTTCAAACACACAGTCACAAAGATTAGACTAATAACTTCCAGGGTTAACAGTTAACAGAGTTAACAGCTTCCGGAGTTACACAGCTTCCCGAATGTTACACAACTTTCGGAGTTACACAACTTCTGGAGTTAACAGGCTAACAGCTTACAGTATAGACACAAAAATCAGTAATTACGTTGTAGATTCTAGTAACATAGCCAATGCTAATTACAAAAAAAAATGCAAGTAACTTGTAACTGTAACTATAACTAGTTACTTTTGTGATGTATGTAATTGTAACTACACGTTATTTAATTTCACTCTGATTGAGTGCTTTTCATTTCTTTTCACACCTTTTTCGCTTTATCGTTGCAGTACTGTCCAACAGAGGGCTATGTAGTCTATAGTTTATATTAATTTTATCAACTGAAACTTATAAAATTTTAGTTTGAAGCAGACAGTTTTATCTTCCCATGCGTGATCAACTCTGTCACATCTTCCGAGTACACTTCGTTTGGCACCTTTCTATATATAACATCTATTTGTCATCATGAGGATAAAATGCCTGTACTTCAGCAGCATACCAGCCCGGTTTCCATCCAGTTGCACCAACTTCATATTTATCCCATTTGACTAAAATATTTGTACCAATTTCGGTGAATCTGTCATACAGGTCGGGATCAACACTTGGACAATTTGCTAAACGTAATGTTCCTTTTTCAACACTCTGATTCACCTTTACGTGGTAAATACTTTCTGGTTCACTGAAGTATACAATTGTTACCTCATCAGTCAACGTGTTATAGCTCTGCACCTTCGCTGCATACCAGCCAGGTTTCCAATTGTCATTATTGTCTTCATCGGTCCACTTTACAACCACTCTTGTATTACAAGTTTGTATTGCCTCTAGATTCTCCGGATCTAGTCGTTTTTCGATGGCACTGCTAGTTGCTAGTATGGATTGTAGTAGTTGATAGAATATTTCTGGTAGTGTATCTAAAGTTGTTCCTTCTGGAACTGGAGCCTTCTCGCATACTTGTGATTGTGGAATTCCAGCAGCTTGCCGTGGTCGATAAAGTGTTTTTTCCGCAGTCTCAGACGTTGGAAACGCTCTTTTTCGCACTACGAACTCCTTTTCTACGACATTTATGGAGATTTGAGCATAGATTAGTTTCTTGGCGATATCGATCGTGTCCAGGAGTCCTTCTCGTTCTCTCTTGAAAAGGAGGTGGGTGGTACCTGTTCTCAAAGCCAGAACACGTAAAACAAGTTGGTCTTTAGAACCAGTAAAGGGAATATTATGAAATCGGAGAAACTGTTTTAGTTTAAATATGGGAAGTTTCTTTATTTCAGTAATACTTGATGGTATGTCGGCTATGTTTCCCCTATACTTTTCTAACTCACTGGGCTTCTGAAGTCCAAGTTTATTCGATAGTTTTTCAACGAGTCGGCTTTTTGTGTCCTGTGCGTCTAGCTTGTTCTTAATGCGCATGTTTTCTAGTTTCTCTTTTGAGTTCACATAAAGCTTGTGAGTTCTCCACTTTGCACGGTGCATTGTTTCCAAGTAATCCTTCTCTGCTTCTTGCACTTTGTTTTCCAGGTATCTTTGAACATCATTGTGTGTGCACCAACACAAAAGAGAAATTTCTTTAATGAAAAGATCGGGCATGTAAGGGTCTGCAACATAAGCCATATCAAGAAGTCTTGATGGAAGGAAAAGTTCTTTGACATCGTCCCAAGGTCCATAATCAAGTTCTTTCCTTTGTTCAAATGTCATATAATGATATTCACCACCAGTGATATACCAGCGAACGTAATCGGGAAGAGGTTGTTCCCAGATGTTTTGTATTATGGACTGTTCATTAAATATGACAGTTGTGTACTTGTCTGTCCATACGGTTCGGCGTTCAAGTGTGTTACATACAATTTCGTAATCTTCTGTATAAGTTCCAGAAAAATTTGGATTTACTTCCCAAATGTCAATTAAATCTTGAACAATTTTTGAATTCTTGTTGGGAGCGTAGTACATATCACACTTTTCTTTCTTGTCTTCGTTAAGTCGAAGGAATTTCTCTAATTTTTTTGCGTCATTGAAAACAAAATTGATTTCCTCTCCAATTCCATTCATTACTAATGTACGAGTGCCACCAAAGCTTGCCATTTTCAGTTGTTCTCTTACATCTTCTCTTAGCTTTCCCATTTCATTTTTGTGTTCTTCGGTGTCAGTGTGAAATCTTTTTTCAAGTGAAACGGACCATGCTTCTCCAGTTGCTTAGTGTGAACTGCATGGACTCTTTCAACGGGATTTCGCTTGCTGTGATATTCTGCGTACGATACTTGTATTACAGTCTCAAATCCCAAAAACCTTTGGAGTCGAACTAGAAGCATCTTCACCATTGGACTCCTCGGCATTTCAACTCCATTATCCACTACCGAAACCATTACTTCTTTTAGTTTTCCAGTTTTGGGATTTCGAAAAAAACTATCGAGAGCAGGTAAAGTCATTAAGTACAACAGTTCATTCAGAGAACGAAGGGCAGTTTCTGGCTCGTAGTAAGATAAATTTAGTAGAGTTACTGCCTTACCAGATCTTTTTACATGAATTGTTATTTCTTTGCGTGGCGATGTCGTCATGAGGAGTTCTTGGATATGTTGGTTACTGTTGAAAGTAATGTTTTTTTCTGTTTCCTTGGTCTCCACAAACAAGTGGGTCATTGGCGTAACAGCATTCGTTCGCGTTGTGTCAAAGGTGTGATCAGGATTTTCTATATTTTTCCAGGTTTTGCCACCAAACCCCAAATTAGGTTGGATGACTTGCTTGGCATCACGAGAGTCGACACAATAACATTCTTTGTTTCTTGATGCCTGGTCCAAGATAAAGTTGACATTTGCTGACGTCCAGTGTGTATTTACGACTAAGTCCTTTATCGGCGCTGTATCTGGTGCTTTATGTAGCGATACACAGGCATTTATTCCTTTTCCCTCATGGTGCCGCCGGGCTTGAAACGTTCCTTTCCTGTAGTTTTGCGTGTAGTTGAAGCACGTTGACAAACTTATGGAGAAGTCCTCAGGAGCCAACGCCATAATTTGCTTCTTTGGCATCTTTCATTTTTGTCTTGTTATCTGCTGCTCTATATAGGATATCGTTGTGCAATTTTGAGTGGCTTTCGAGACCACCTCCTCCACGTTCTCTGGTGTCTCCTTCGCCAAATTCATATTCCAGGACAGCTACCAAGTCCGGGAATTCTTCAAGTTTTAGTTTTCTTCCTATGTTACTTATACTGTGTCTCGATTTTATTGTGCGAAGTTTTTCAATCTGAAGTTTTCTTCGTAGCAGTTATTTTTCTTGTTTCGGGGGTAACTCACGTCCCTGATGGTCCTCTCTCAATTTTTCGCGCAAATTTTCGAACTGGTTTAATTGTTGTGGAACCAAATCCCTGCATTTTTGTAGAGCTTGTTTGTTTTGTGTCATTTGGAGCCTGGCCATAAACTTAACGCTTGTAATTCTGGTAAGTATAAATTTCATCGTGTTTCTATCCCTTTCACTATCCATGTAGTCCAGTGCAGTATAATAAATGTTCCCTTCTGAACAAATTTTACCGAAATGATCGCTTGCATTACTTGCCTATTTTTTTCTTCCATGTTTACACGTGAAAACATGAACTCCGCCACTAGGAGTCTAGGACGTTGCATAATTATAATATTTTCCAACTTTCTCGATCGCTTCTCTTCATTTTCGCTTAAAACTTTGCCAATTGTTTCATCTTGACAATTAGATTATAATTCGTTTTCAAGCTAGCTATATTAAACTTTCAGTGTTAAATTTCCGTGTTGTGAACCGTTTAATGAACATTTACGTCACGTCGAAACTTGCGAAGCAGACTGCTGCTCGACCGCTCCCCCCTGGAAGCGCCAGAACAGTTTTTCTGGCGCTCCCAGGGGGGAGCGGTCGAGCAGCAGTCTGCTTCGCAGACTATAAATTACAGTAGCAAAAGATCTTACAAAATACATAAAGCATACGATATACGATATCCTGATCCACGGTTTCTTTTAAATGCAGTAACTTAATTGCCGTCGTCGTCCTAGCTTGCTTAAGGTCCCTGTCTGTTAAAACTGATTTATGATGCTTTTATTACATTTATGTAATATTAATGAATGAATAATAGACTGCGTCGCAGGCGGAACCAGCTCTTAACATACCACGAGTATCAGATTTCAGATCATATCAACAACACAAGAAAATATTTCTATAAATAAATAGTGTTTCTTTCCCGTCAGCATCTTTAAGAGACTGTTGCATGATTGGGGGCAACGATTCAACACACTAAGCACTATAACTCTTTGTAATTGACGACATTTGGTCAACAGCATAAGAGGAAGGGGAAAAAATTGCGTGATTGCGTCCTTTGGGATTTGAAATCTGGCACCGTACAGACGCCGCAGAATTGTCAACAAAGCACGGTTCAGTAAGGACATGAATGAAATTTCTACAAGACCACTCGGCATTGAGAATGGAAAATTTCAAAATTCTGATAACAAGAAACTATTTCTAAAAAGAAATAGCTGTTTCGTTCCCGTCAGCCTCTTATAAGAGGCTGTTGCATGCCGATTGGGGGCAATGACGAATTTTAGCTCGGCCAATCAGTCCCGCCAGTGGTCTGACGCGACAAGGCCTACAATTTTGGAAGCAAAATTTTTTGATGGTTACGCTGTCGCGGAGAGGTAACGTTCTGCATATAAATACAATTGGTTTTTGGCCTACGGGGGAACTGAATTTGAACAGATTGAATTTGAACTTGATGTCATTCAATGGAGTCGTTTTCTTGATAATCATCAACAAAACATACAGCGGGACAGTCACACTTCCTGTTTCTTTTAGGCTTAGTTTATACGTCGGACAATCGTCGCATTTCAGACGAATTTACAGTAATTTATTCAATTAGTAAATGAGGAGTAAATTCGTCTAAGACGTTGTATCCGTAACATCCGTCGTGATCAGACTGAAATGCGACGTCACGGCGCAACGAATTAACTGTATGAATTTCCTGCTCTTAATTTAATTTTTTGTGTTTTAATGTGCAAAACATTAAATTTGTCTGAATTAATTTCGTCGTATAAAACGAAGTCGCATTGATGTCGTCTAATCGACGAAGTTAATATGAATTATAAATTTGGCTTAATTAAATGCGACGATTCTGCGATATATAAACCAGGCCTTACCTGTTAGCTTTCTTGAGAACGCAATTATTTTGGCAACGTTTTATTTGCCTCCTATATACACATGGTCAGAGGTGAATAGGAGAAATGTACATGTGGCGTCAGTACGACGGAAATTTTACGGTTATTTATATGTAATACATAAAATGTCGCTGTTTAGGAAAGCCGGCTACATTAGCGGTCATTTATGCCACCGATATTTAAGTTAAAATTTATTAAATAATCTTCAATCTGTGTGTAATTCTTTGAAAGTTTGTATTTGATCGGAATAAATACTGGAGTGATTGAGTAGCTTTGCCAAGGCCGAGGGTAAACCCGCCACTGACTCGACCCGACCTTTTGGATGCTATTCGCCCAATCTCAATCTTTATTATTAAATCTAAAGTGGCAACGAGCAGTTAGAATGCAATTTCAGAGAATTCAAAGAGGGGAAAGTTCCTACGGTATTCGGCGGCATTCGCTTGTTTATAGTATTGTATGATTCACTTCCCACGGACGGGATTGTTTACGTCGTTCAGCTAATTATGCTAGATCAGCAATATTATTTCACTTCGTTTTGGCGTTTAACCACGCCTACAACTAATTTTTTTATGCGGAATTTTGATTTCACTGGATGAGATCGAAGTTTTGGCTTATGCTGCCAACAACACTGCACTGCGATTGGACTATTTTCATCTGTGATGACAGTTTCTTTTGTGACGTCAATGGAAAGCTAACACAGTAACAGTTTCGTTCCTGCGGGGAACGAAACAAAAATAAAGCTATAATAATATAGTGACTATAAATAACCGATAGTAAGGTAACTTATTCCTTTTTAACAGACATAAACAAAGGGGACTCCGGAGTTATGAAAATGCCGACTCGCACTTTGAGTCTCACCAAATTATATGAATATTTATCTTTTGAAAAAATGGAAACTTTTAAAAAACCGTTTGCCCAAACTTCTCTTGCTGCCCAAAAAATCCGAGATGCCTAAAATTTGGGGGGCCCGGGGCCCATATGCCTATGGGTTTCCTATTTTGATTCTTTTATGGTTTTGTATTCTACTTTGGTGCCCCTCCCCGGGTACTTATTCAATGGGGCATAGCAGTAGTATGTAAGGTATCGAGCGACCCCCTTTTTTTAGTTGCCGCAAGTTGCCGCAGGGCGGCGTTCTCATTAGTATTCAACCGATCGACCTGTATTTTTAAGTTGCCGCAAGTTGCCGCAGGGCGGCGTTCTCATTAGTATTCAGGGTGGCGTTCTCATTAATATTCAGGCGGCGTTCTCATTAGTATTCAGTCCCATGTGGCTACGGAAGTAATTAGTGTTCAGTGTGATGCACGGTGTGATGCACGGTGTGATGCACGGAAGTAATTAGGGCGTTTGTGAATGATGATATAAACCCAGTGTCGTCGTTCAGTCATACTGTCTACAGTGTTTCACTCGAGGTTTTGGAGTTTATATTGGATTGTTCTTTTGGAAGTGGATTAGTGCTTTAAAATGGCATCCAGTCAGGAAAACATTTGGTATGTACTTCTCCGTTTGCGAGGTTTTTTTTGAAAAGGTTCTGTTGTGAAGAATGTGCTCGGGTCTTCCAACGCTCCAACGACTTGAAACGACATATTCAGCGAATCCACTCTGGAGAAAAATCTTTTACATGCCATAATTGTAGAAAAGCATTTTCTACAAGCTGCCAGCTACAACAACACGAGAAAATCCATGGGCAAGAGAAACTGTACGAGTGTTCGAGGTGTCAAAAAGTTTGGTCGGAAGGATAATTTAAATGCACATTTAAAAATGCACGAGAAGAGAGGCGCTGAACGGGAATACAGTTGTAACCTATGTGGTGAGACCTTTCAAAACATTTTCCCGCTACAAGCTCATCAACGCGACGTCCATCAAGTCGGTGGTGGTAAGCGTAAGACGCCGGGCTCTACAACACAACGAGCGAAACGAGCACGAACCACCGAACCTGCTGTGAACGAAGGACCATCCACGTCAAGCCTTCCACCTACCATTGAACAAGCGAGAACTATCGGGCCTAGTGTCAACGAAGGAGCATCAACGTCAACCTTTCCCCAAGACCCTATCCTTCCACCTAGTGTTGTTCCTTCACCTATGTACCACGACCATTTGCAAGCTATTCGAAGTCGGCAGAGTTGGAAAAACAAAGTTCAGGATTGGTACAATTATCGGCTGAATTCTACTGATACTACCGAACTAGTACGTCACGTGCGAGATATATTCGAGGATCAAACGACGGCGTTTAAGCTTAATCTATCGTTTTGTTTTGTTTTGCGGAACAATGAAACGGAACAGCTTCAATACCACCCACCATTCTTCAGCCAACAACAACAGGGTCTTCGAGTCACCGTTCCAAATCCGAAATCTCCATGATTTAGAACAGGTTCGTGCAGCGTTGGAGAATTTAGATATGTTGGAATGGGCCCGGCAACAACGACCCAACTCTAAATGGATCGTTGTCGAGGTAACCAACGCTACGTTCTACATCACTAAGCTTCGCGATCACCCTATTGGCAAAAGTACGAAACTCCCGCAGTACGTCTTGGACAACCCAGCCATCGTGTCGCTAGACTGCAACGAAAAAACTGGTTTACCGTACAAAGACAAGTTATGTTTCTTCCGTTGTTTGGCTGTCCATCGGGGATGTCACCCTAGCAACCTAGAGAGAGATACTCAACACTATTATGAACGCTATGTTGATACCAATAGTGATGAGTTTGACGGTGTCACTCTCGACGAACTTCCCGACTTGGAGAAATTATTTGAACTAAACATTTATGTGTACGAACTGACCGAGATCTGTGACGAAGACGACGACGAATCTAAAGTTGTGGCCCAACTCGTACAGCGATCCCACCGTTCCTACGCCAATACTATGTATCTCAACCTTCACGGTCGTCATTTCAGTTACATAAAAAACTTGGCGATGTATTCCAAATCCTATTGTTGCTCGAAGTGCGAGAAACTGTGGAAGTCTGCGATGGCTGTAAACAGGCATGAGAAAACTTGCGAAGCCGCTGTTCAACATAAGTTTCCTGGTGGTGCCTACAAAGTTCCGCAGACGATTTTCCAACAATTGGTCGACGAAGGTATTACAATTCCTGAGGAACTACAGTACTTCCCTTACCGCGCCACGTTTGATTTTGAATGCTACTTCCAAAATCACGAGAATCATCCAAGAAACACGAAGAAGCTGACCTGGGAGTCGCAACATGTTCCATTGAGTGTCTCCGTGTGTTCCAACGTGCCTGGTTACGACCAACCAAAGTGCTTCGTTTCGTCTGGTGACACGTCAGAAATGATCAAGCAATTCGTCGATTATTTGGTGGAGATAAGCGAAAGTTACAGTTTGTTGTTAGAGAACTTTGAAACAGTGTTTGATCAGTTTGACGAACGTTTATTCGATGAAAGTGATTCCAATGACAACGAATCGGACGCAGTAGAGAAAGTTCATCCGTTGGAAAAGTTAAAAGTTAAGTTGGAAGACTACCTTCACGAACTTCCTGTACTTGGTTTCAACTCGGGGAACTATGGTATTAACGCTACAAAGAAATTTCTCTTTCCTTATCTCGTCAAGAACGAAGTGGTTCGGTTTGTTATTAAGAGGGGTAACAACCACATGTGCCTGGAAACAGAGAACTTAAATTTTTTGGATATTACCAATTACATGGCTCCTGGATTCAGCTACGACGAATACCTTAAAGCATACGAGTGTTCGCAGACCAAAGGTTACTTCCCCTATGAGTGGCTCGACTCCATCGACAAACTGAACTTTCCCAGTTTACCGCCACGCAATGCATTTTATTCGTCACTCACAGGTACTGGGATCACAGACGAACAGTACGGTTATTGTCATCGTGTTTGGAACGAACAAGGCATGACAACGTTTCGCGAATTCCTTGTGTGGTATAACAACCTCGATGTCGTTCCTTTCCTCGAAGCCATCGAAAAGATGAGTTTATTTTGGAAACAACGAAACATTGATATTTTTAAAGACGGTGTTAGTGTTCCTGGTTTAACAATGAAGTATTTATTTTCTAATGTTCCAGACACTTATTTTACGTTATTCGGAGAAAAGGACAAAGACTTATATTATACGCTGAAAGATAATATCATCGGTGGGCCGAGTATTATTTTTAACATATACCACGAGAAAGACAAGACAAACATACGTGAAGTCGAGATGTTAGAGAAAGGTCAGGAGCCTAAGCCTTGTCAGAAAGTGGTCGGATTCGACGCCAACGCATTATACCTCTGGGCCATTATGCAGCCAATGCCGACGGGTAATTATTCGAGACGGTTGGTTGGCGATGGTTTCAAAAATCAAGGTAGTGGTAAAATGGCTATCGAATGGTTGGAGTGGCAAGCCTACCAACGTGGGGTCCACATCCGACATGAATACAACAATACCGAAAAGAGAATTGGTCCACGTCGTCTTCCTGTAGATGGTTTTTGCTCGGAAACTCACACGGTGTTTCAATTTCAAGGTAATTAGTTATATTAATATATTATTCACATGCGCGTAATTAGGTCGTTAATCTTATCATTAATTCTTATTGCGTAGGATGTTGGTGACATGGCCATGATTGTTATTTGAATCATGGCAAAGAAATGAACACTCGCCGAGAGAAACCCATGGCTGAACTATTGGAAGAGACGCGAAGAAACAACGAGTATATTGTTGGACTACAACCTTGTCGAGTGTTGGGAGTGTGAGTGGCGACAGATGAAACAAACCAACAAGGATCTCCAAAGATTCATTGCCACCAGACTTCGACGACCCTTGGACCGCCTGAAGACCATGACCAAAGAGACCATCCTAGCTGCCGTCGGGAACGAGAAATTGTTTGGGTGTGTGGAATGCGACATCCATGTTCCAGACCACTTGAAAGAGAGGTTTCAGGAGATGTGCCCCATCTTCAAGAACGTAGAGATCTCTCGAGATGACATTGGTGATTACATGAAGGCCTACGCTGAAGAGAATAAAATCATGAAACAGCCACGACGCAGTTTAATCGGCAGTATGGTTGGAAAGAAGATCCTTTTGGCCACACCACTTCTGAAGTGGTACCTCGAACACGGTTTGGAGGTAACTCACATCTACCAGGTGATCGAGTACACACCCAAGTCGTGTTTCGAATCATTTGGTGACGCTGTGTCGGATGCCCGCCGTGCTGGGGATGTCGACCTTTCCAAAGCCATCATCGCCGACACCATGAAGCTCGTTGGAAACTCTTCCTATGGTAAGACCATCACCAACAAAGAACGCCATCGGCAGGTGAAGTTTTGCGACGAAGGCGAAGTCCCAGTCTTAATCAATTCACCTTTCTTCAGACAACTCGACGCTATCGACGAGGAGACATACGAGGTTCAAAGTTGTAAGAAGAAGATTAAGTTAGACTTGCCTTCACAAGTAGGATTTTTTGTTTACCAGTATGCAAAACTTCGTATGCTGCAATTTTATTATGATTTTCTAGATAAGTATCTCGATAGATCCGATTTTGAGTTCTGCGAAATGGACACAGATAGTGCCTATATTCCAATAAGCAGTGGCAATATTGAAAGCCTAATTAAACCAGATAAGGAATCGGAATATATGGAAGATAAACATAACTGGTTCCCGAGAAGTGATACAGTAGAGCATGCACGTTATGACAAGAGAACACCGGGATTATTTAAGGTTGAGTGGGAAGGAGATGGGATTGTAAGTTTGTGTAGTAAAACGTATTATTGTTTTGGAAGTAGAAAGGATAAATTTAGTTGTAAAGGTGTAAATAAGAAGAATAATGTAATTAACAAAGAGAAATATTTACATGTTATCTTAACAAAGGGCATATTGTAAACACTGGACTGGACTTTGGACTGGACTATGGACTGGACTTTGGACTCAATTTTGTAATTAACATTTTCTTCATATCCGTGCTTAAAGGATCTCTCTCAACCAGTGTCCTTTACTCGGCAAAATCGCGTTGCGGCCACATTAGGGAGCTAGTGCTCGGTCCCCGAAATTCCAGATCTCAGTTCGGCCATATGCATCAACGAGTATGTCTGTAGCCCCCCAAAACAAAGCGTATAGACACCTCCAACGAACAAAAAACGAACAATTTTATTTTTATAAGTACACCGAGTCTCCTTCTTGTAATACCCAGATCGTGTAAGTAAATTATTTTTAAAATGTTCTATATTCGACTGGCCGACTTGAGAAATACTCAACGGGAAAAAACTCATCGATAGCTTGTTTGTCTTGTTTGAAATGCCTTAAATAGCTTAAGAAGTTATTCTTGAGTCCTAAAAATATTATCTTTGTAGGTTAATAGAAACGTTTTAAAAAGTGATTATCATGGCTTGAGTATATATAACCCGAATAGTCTCCCAAAGAAACCGCGTGGATGTGATTGAGTTGATATCAACACGTATTTGTTTCAGTTATATTTTTATAGCTTTGCACGATTTTTATACCTTATAATAGATTTTACCTCTTCTTTTTTATAATCTCTTCACGGCTCTAATATTTTTCCTGTATAAACTGTCTTTAGTATCTTGTCTTTATTCTGGCTAACGCCAGAGTTTGCCGCAAAGTATTTTATTCCGGGTATTATTCATCTCAGGGGAAAACCTTCGGCAGAGGTGACTGACTTGCCACATCGCTGATATATTATTTAATACTTTGATATTCCAGTGGCGCTTTTAACTTTTTTGTTATGTACATTTATTGCGATTCACAGTTACAACATTATGATATGAATAACATTTACGCAAAAATTTAGTGAAATATGAGCACTTCAAAATGTTAATTAACGGCCAAATCTCAAGCTGCTACGCTGCGTAGCCCAATACGCAGTAGAATGTATTATCCGCCAGTTTACTGGCAAAACCCCCCATCAAAACACGTGAAGTTTTAAGCTATATTTAGGGGCCGATTACATGGAGATTTTCTGCCCGGGCTGAAATTTTAGCCCGGTTAGGAGGGCAGAGTTTTCATTGCGATTTATACATGAGCGATTGCAACCGGTTCGCGCGTTAAATTAGAATTCAGCTGGGTCGACCGGGCTCAATTGAAATTCCTCATGTAATCGCTCAAAATTTTCAGCCCGTGCTGAACTAAGCGTGTGAACGGTGTCGATTGTTCTTTACGCAGCCGCAAAATAAAGATTCTTCGAATTCCCACGAGTTATTGATGAAAATTTTGGGTTCAGTCAGGCTGAACTTTCAACCCGGGCTGAAATTTTTTTCCATGTAATCGCTACGTTCATTTTAAATGGATTTAATAAGACAGGGTTGAAATTTCAGCCCGGGCTGAAAATCTCCATATAATCGGCCCCAAAATTCAAGTCCAAAGTCCAGTCCAAAGTCCAGTCCAGTGTTTACAATATGCCCTTAACAAAGCGTAGTGGTCAGGGTGTGAATAGGGGATTTCGCATGCTGAATAATGAGATGTGTACATATGTTCAAGTAAAGAACGCTTTTAGTTATTTTTATCCAAAACGCAAAGTTTTAGAGGACGGTGTGTCAACAATTCCTTTAGATATATAAGTGCATGTGTGTAAATATAATACGGGAAACATTTTGTGTGCTTGTAAATAGGAAATTTAATAATATATCTTTTATTAACACTATCTGTTGTCTTATTTTGAAGAAAAATCATTGCCAGGTGTGGGATTCGAACCCACGTCTTCTGGGACTTTAAACCTCCAGCGCCTTAACCATTCGGCCACCCTCGCACTTACATTTAAAGTTCCATATTTGCGATTTATACACAATTGGATCATGGGGTACCTTGAGGGATCAGAAAGGGTACATGCCTTAGGATTCAGTCTTGGGATTCAATGATTCAGTGATTCAATCTTAGGATTCAATTATTCAATCTTAGGATTCAATGATTCAATCTTAGGATTCAATGATTCAATCTTAGGATTCAATGATTCAATCTTAGGATTCAATGATTCAATCTTAGGATTCAATGATTCAATCTTAGGTTTCAATGATTCAATCTTAGGTTTCAATGATTCAATCTTAGGATTCAATGATTCAATCTTAGGATTCAATGATTCAGTCTTGGGATTCAATGATTCAATCTTAGGATTCAATGATTCAATCTTAGGATTCAATGATTCAATCTTAGGATTCAATGATTCAATCTTAGGATTCAATGATTTAATCTTAGGATTCAATGATTCAATCTTAGGTTTCAATGATTCAATCTTAGGATTCAATGATTCAATGCTTCAATCTTAGGATTCAATTATTCAATCTTAGGATTCAATGATTCAATCTTAGGATTCAATGATTCAATCTTAGGATTCAATGATTCAATCTTAGGATTCAATGATTCAATCTTAGGTTTCAATGATTCAATCTTAGGATTCAATGATTCAAAAGCGACATTGAGACATACTGATAATGGTTTATTAAAGGCTATATAGGACGGTGTATTTTGAATATATGTTTAGATTTCATCAAACGAAAGAAACCAGTATTACAAAAAAACCCAACTAGTGTACTGCCGCAATCAATCTAAACGCCATAGTACTGGAATGACACCAATTATAAGAATTAAAGTTACTGTTGAATCGTTGAAACATTATCTTCTGTACTATGCTGAAGTTCAATAAAGTATTTACAAATAATGTATATGTATTTCTGATATTCCTCAGATGGGGATATCTTTGGGGGTACCCCGGGGGTACTGGTAGTATCTTTGGGGGTGCCCCATGGGTGATGGCCGAAAGGGGTAATAATTGCTTAATTACGTGAGTGGAAGACTAACGATCGCTAGTCGAGTTAAAATCATCTGAATGGGGGTTATAGGATAGCAGGACTTGCGTATAACTTTAGTCTTATGACTAAGGATACGAGTTAAAAGTTTAGTCTTAGGTCTATAATTACGGGTTAAACTTTACTTTCAGAACTTTAATTTGTGGGGATTTTATATACGATTTTAATAATAGACGTTCAACTATACAGAGCGGCAAGCATGGTGTAATTAAAAATAGATTACACAAGTTGAAAAACATCAAACATTCATATGAATAGGGCGGCTGATTTAAAAGTCACCCGTGAATGTCGGGTTAAGGATACATGCTAGAACACAAATGCTAATATCGCTTAATTAGCCTATTATGTTGTAACAAACTATCCATCCCTGCGTCGGCATTCGTTTTTCAAAGAACAAAGTTCTGATTTATATCAGAAAGGCAACTAAGCGCGTGACGATGGAAAACATAGTGGGAATATTAGATATGGATGGCAAGAGCTGCATATATGTAATGAATTATATACATAAACTCCCCTTCGGGGTGCCTTGGGGTATGAAAGCCTTCCCGATGAGCGATCTTGATCGCATTGTGGCAACCCTCTATACCGACATAAAGATAAACGAACAGTCCATGTTGGCATTTAAAGGCGGTCACTTTGAAAGAGATCTTCTGAAAAGACTGGATATTCCATCACTAAACTTGGAAAACTATGGTTGTCCTAAAGCTTCATTTCTTTTTGATGACATGATTTGGTTGGAAACATGTGGCAATCACATAACACCAAATGCATACCATCACTGTGCAAAAGCGGAAGTAATGGCTTTCGGAGAGTGGTTGGCGACTAGAAACAGAAAGAACCGGTAGCAAAAAGGAGACACTTATGAATTTTAACTTTGTGTGTTTGTAAATAATTTTTAGTTCTTTTAATAACTTTGTGTGTTTGTAAGTAATATTATCTTTTGCGTGCTTGTAAATAGGAAAATTATATGTTTTATTACAACTACCAGTTGTCTTGTTTTGAAGAAAAATAATTGCCAGGTGTGGGATTCCAACCCACGTCTTCTGGGACTTTAAACCCAGCGCCTTAACCATTCGGCCACCCTCGCGCTCACCTTTGAAGATCATGGGGTAACATAGGCTCCTGGGGGATCAGAGAGGGCACATGTTGTATTATTCAAACGGGACTAATTATCAAATATAAGTCCTTCCGGGACACATAAGTCCTTGAAAATATAACGTATTTAGGTGTTATGTGTGCTGTGACAGATCCAGTAAATGTAAATATTCTTTAAGAGCCACCAAATCATTGAAAGAATAAAAACGAAATATTCTCATAATGCCTAAAGATTTAAAATAGGAAGTGTATACTCCAGAAACCCCACACGGGGAAGACACCGTTTGTCAAACATTTGCTTAATTAGAGGTCTAAGCTATGAATATTAACGACATTAGGGTTAGAGCATCTGAAAGGGGGACTAAGGGCGACAAAGCCAACGCTCATTAAAAATTCAATTTAGCTAATAAATATGAATCCTCCAGATGGGGTTTAAGAGGGTGCTTAGGGAGACCAAGAGGAATTTTGGAGTGCATATAGGGATACCACAAGATATTTGAGGGTGCTTCGGATTGTTCAAGGCATATATTACCGATGGAGTTAATGAAAATCATTTTGAACCGAAATAAAAATAGATAATCTTCAAACTCAGCCACGGAAAAATACACCAAATTTGACACCGGAGATAAAGCAAGAAACTGACGATCTTCCGTGGGGTTTCCCTACTACACCTAAAACTTATTTTGTAACACCGCCTCCTACCGTTGAACAACCGACGCTTAAACATAATTTCTTTCATAACTGGGAAAGTTTGGGCGACCCGACAGAGAAAGACTTGGTGAAGATGACTACGGATGAAGGAGAAGAGTATGAACACCATCTAATGATGACTAGATCAAAATATTTACCCATGACAAAAGAAGATGTGTCCCAATTATCATCAGAGGACAAGAAAGATTATCATGCTACTTTTAAAATAAAAACACCTAAATATAATCTAAGAAGCAGACCTTACTAAAACTTTTTATAGGTAACCGTAATTTGTTTTGATATGTGTAAGTTTAAACCAAAGCCTAAATAAATATTTTAAACCGATTGTTATGAATTCTGTCTTGTGCAAAATACACGCTAATGACTTTCTCGACTAGACTTGCCTAAGCGCTTAATCCTCTTAATTGCCCCTAATGAGTTTTTCTTTTGTCTCCTGCACGTGCACTCAGCATAAATATGCAAATATCAGACGTAGCAACATTAACAAGATGCTTGACGACGTTAATAAAATAGCCGAGTCAGCCGTTTAACCCTTGACAGTTTATATTCTGGCAAACCCCTCTGAAGAAAATGATTCAATGTCTTTCGAACAGCTTGCCGAACGGTTTCTTCATTCAAGGCATCGTTTACTTTATAAACTAAAGCGAAATAAGCGACAATTCGGCACATATCTCCAAGTAAATGGGTAAAGATGGCCGTTTAAGTTCTAACTAATATAATATTCATGCATGCTATTAATTCAAGCCGATACTCAGCCGTCCCGCGGCCAAATAATATTTCGTTTATATATCGACACTTAAAAACATTCTTATGGCTTTCAGAATTGATTCTTCATCCAAGGATTCGTATACTCTATACACTAGGCCAAAGTAAACGATAACTCTCTAAATTTGTTAACACTTATTGCCACCAAACGTGTATAAGACTGTTTGATCATTTAGGTTCTAACAAATATAATATTCAAAGTCTCCATATTATTCAAATAATATAACACCGCCCTGCGGCAACTTGCGGCAACTTGCGGCAACTTAAAAAAGGGGCTCGATCGGATGAATACTAATGAGAACGCCGCCCTGCGGCAACTTGCGGCAACTTAAAAAAGGGGGTCGATCGATACCTTACATACTACTCATAGCCATTTTATTAGAGCCTGGGTGCTTATTCGAGGAAATACGGTACTTGCTGTTTTTGTCGCTTCAGTGATACTAATATATGCCAAATTATCACAATAACTCTGCAGTGATACATAAACAAACTTTTTCAAGTTGCCCAGGTTGCTCTTCGGCAACAAATTGTTTGACATATATACGCTCTTCTCCTTTTCCAAATTGTTTCGCATACAACGCGTTCCAAACTAAAACGGGTTTTTCCAAAGTAAATTTTTTCAGCGATTTTTTCGATATTATGCGGAATTTTACGGTTTTTGTCGCAAAAATAGAGTTTTATCCCAAAAACTTACACATTACAAAAAGCTAACGCATTTTATGCAATTAAAAGACGCGTTGTGCTGATTATATGTGAAATGTTAGTTCGCACAGAATAACAAATCCAGTTAAAATAAAAATTACTCAGAATTTTAGTGGAAAAATATGTTATAAATTGTTGAATTCTGCGAGGCACATTTTGTATTACGCATAAAACACATAATTTGCCATGAACAGAGACTATGCAGCTCATTTATTGGGTTAAATTCATTATTTTGGCCGAAAATTTTTATCGTCTTATTTTTATCGCAATAAACCAGCAAGTTGTCCTGATTTAAAATCCCATGTATTTGAGCAAGAAAAAAATGATAGAAATTGCGTGTTACGAAGAAAAGTTGTTCCGAATTTCGGAGTACTTTTGCCATTCGAGTCAACAGAAATTGGTAAAAAGTACGAATTACGAAGAAAAGTTGTTCCGAATTTCGGAATACTTTTCCATTCAAGTCAGTAGAAATTAATGTAATTGTCAATATAAATTACTTTTGCAATTAAGATTATAATGGACTATAATTAATTATAATTGTGTAGATTTGTAAACGTAAATTTGTTAAAATATTTAATACGTTCAACATATGTCACATCAAGAGAACTTTATTGAAACACAATACGTTTCTGGGCACATTGACTTTGTGTATATATATATATATATATATATATATATATATATATATATATATGTACATGTAAATAAAAATTGGTTGCTAGAATCGCGGACCTCCGTTCTAGATCATCCCATAATGGGGGAAGAGTCTTGCACTCTTGAGTCTATATAAGTAGTAATACCCCCCCATATAGCGCCCAAAGGGATGCCGCCTCATTAAATATTCAATTTTTAATTATTCATTCTCATGCTCCTTTGCGACCCTCTAACCCTAATCTCATTACGTCATTATGTCTCGTGCTCCTATATGACCCCCTAACCCTAATCTCACTCAACCCCCCGTTATTCACTACGTCATATTCACCCTATTATTTATTCATTCTCAGACTCCTTTAGGATAGTCTAACCCTAATCTCATTACGCCATTATTTCTCAGACTCCTTTGGGACGTAGTAACCCTAACTTTCCCCCTAACCCTAGATGTTGCTCAACCCCCCCGTCATTCCCGATTGGTCTCCGACTGATTTCCGAAGTTACGTAAAAGGCACTGGACTTATCTCTTTATAACTAATAGAAACCAACTTTCATTTAAACCCTTAACCCTACTTATAGTCAACAGTTGTGGGACACGTATACGTACAGAGCATGCGTACAGTAAACTTTAACAAAATAGACGTTCTTTACAAGGAACTAAAGAGAAATTGATAGAGACACTTTATATTTTTTTATCTGAAACCTTGTCTCGATGAGTATAGAGAGTTTTGAGCAGCCGAAGTGTCTGAATTGGCAGAGCTCGTATGGACTTAAATCAATAGCATATGATGAATATTATATTAGGTTTAGAGCCTAAACATTCAATCATCCTAGAATCATTGCTAGCTAAACCCTTCGTTTGTAAGTGAAGAAATCGTAAGAAGATAGAATGAGGAGTCAATTCTAAAAGCCATAAGAACGTTTTTAAGTGTCGATATATAAACGAAATATTATTTGGCTGCGGGACGGCTGAGTATCGACTTGAATTAATAGCAACATGAATATTATATTAATTAGAACTTAAACGGCCAAACAGCTCTTTACCCATTTACTTGGAGATATGTGCCGAATTGTCGCTTATTTGGCTTTAGTTTATAAGTAAACGATGCCTTGAATGAAGAAATCGTTCGGCAAACTGTTCGAAAGACATTGAATCATTTTCTTCAGAGGGGTTTGCCAGAATATAAACCAAGAAACCGTTCGGCAAGCTGTTGAAAGACATTGAATCATTTTTCAGAGGGGTTTGCCAGAATATAAACTGTCAAGGGTTAAACGGCTGACTCGGCTATTTTATTAACGTCGTCAAGCATCTTGTTAATGTTGCTACGGCTGATATTTGCGTATTTATGCTCAGTGCACGTGCAGGAGACAAAAGAGAAAACTCATTAAAGTTACTAATGACCAAAACATAACCGGATTTGCATATAAGTAGAATATTTAATTCATTTTAGGGGTGATCATGAGTTTTTTGGGAATAATAAGGGGCCTGAAGAGGTATTAATATATGGGCAAGTTTAGGCGAAAAGTTAGTCTTAGGACTATAGTCTTAGTTTTAGGACTATATAGTCTTAGTCTTAGGACTATATAGTCTTAGTCTTAGCACTATATAGTCTTAGTATTAGGACTATAGTCTTAGTCTTAGGAATATATAGTCTTAGTCTTAGGACTATATAGTCTTAGTTTTAGGACTATAGTCTTAGTCTTACGGACTATAGTCTTAGTCTTTGTCTAAGTCTTAGGACTATAGTCTTAGTCTTAGGACTATAGTCTTAGTCTTAGGACTATATACTCTTTGGACTATATAGTCTTAGTCTTATAATCACCGCAGGGGTAATCCCCAATCACCCCTGGGGCAACCTCCAAACACCCCCGGGACACCCCATGGGGTAGCCCCCAAATTCCCCCGGGGTAACCCTAAACACCCCCTGGGATACCCCCAATCACCACCGGGATACCCCAAACACCCCTGGGGTAACCTCCAAACACCCGGGTGCCCCCAATCACCCCTGGGGTAACCCCAAACACCCCTGGGATACCCCAATCACCCCAGGGGTAACCCCCAAACACCCCGGGTAACCTCCAAACACCCCGGGTACCCCCAATCACCCCTGGGGTAACCCCCAAACACCCCTGGGGTAACCCCCAAACAACCCCGGGATACCCCAATCACCCCAGGGGTAACCCCCAAACACCCCCGGGGTACCCCCAATCACCCCTGGGGTAACCCCCAAACACCCCGGGTACCCCCAATCACCCCAGGGGTAACCCCAAACACCCCTGGGGTAACCTCCAAACACCCCGGGGGTAACCCCAAACACCCCCTGGGGTACCCCATTCACCCCTGGCGTAACCCCAAACACCCCCGAGGATGCTCCAAACTCCCCCTATCAAGCAGTCATATAGTCATGTAGTCATAATACTAACTAAGAGTATAGTCCTTATCTTCCCATTATCTTCCATTTATCTTTCTTGTCTTCCTTATCTTCCTCTTATCTTCCCATTATCTTCCTCCTCCTCTCTTCTCCTCCTCCTCTTCTCTCTTCTCCTCTCTCTCTCTCTCTCTCCTCTCTCTCTCTCTCTCCTCCTCCTCTCTCCTCCTCCTCTCTCTCTCCTCCTCCTCTCTCCTCCTCTCTCCTCCTCTCCTCTCCTCTCTCTCCTCTCTCTCTCTCTCTCTCCTCTCTCTTCTCTCTCCTCTCCTCCCCCCTCCTCCTCCTCCTCCTCCTCTCTCCTCCTCCTCTCCTCTCTCCTCCTCTCCTCTCTCTCCTCCTCTCCTCTCCTCCTCCTCCTCTCCTCCTCCCTCCTCCTCTCCTCCTCCTCACTTGGACGTTACTTAGACGCCGCCTCTAAATGAATAACTCATGAGTTACTCATGAATAAATGAGTTACTCATGAGTAAATGAGCAACTCACGAGTTACTCATGAGTTATTCATTTAGAGGCGGCGTCTAAGTAACGTCCAAGTGAGGAGGAGGAGGAGGAGCAAGAGGAGGAGGAGGAGGAGCAAGAGGAGGAGCAAGAGGAGGAGGAGGAGGAGAATGAGGAGGAGGAGGAGCAAGAGGGGGAAGAGGAGGAGGAGAATGAGGAGGAGGAGGAGGAGGAGGCGGAGCAAGAGGAGGAGGAGGAAGAGCAAGAGGAGGAGGAGAAGAAAGAGGGGGAAGAGGAGGAGGAGAATGAGGAGGAGGAGGAGGAGGAGGAGCAAGAGGAGGAGAATGAGGAGGAGGAGGAGCAAGAGGAGGAGGAGGAGCAAGAGGAGGAGGAGAAGAAAGAGGGGGAAGAGGAGGAGGAGGAGGAGAAGAAAGAAGGGGGGAAGAGGAGGAGCAAGAGGAGAAAGAGGAGGAGGAGAAAGAGGAGGAGGAGGAAGATAATGGGAAGATAAGAGGAAGATAAGGAAGACAAGAAAGATAAATGGAAGATAATGGGAAGATAAGGACTATACTCTTAGTTAGTATTATGACTACATGACTATATGACTGCTTGATAGGGGGAGTTTGGAGCATCCTCGGGGGTGTTTGGGGTTACGCCAGGGGTGAATGGGGTACCCCAGGGGGTGTTTGGGGTTACCCCCGGGGTGGTTGGGGTATCCCGGGGGTGTTTGGGGTTACCCCTGGGGTGATTGGGGGTACCCGGGGGTGTTTGGGGGTTACCCCAGGGGTGATTGGGGGTACCCCGGGGGTGTTTGGGGGTTACCCCTGGGGTGATTGGGGTATCCCGGGGTGTTTGGGGGTTACCCCAGGGGTGTTTGGGGGTTACCCCAGGGGTGATTGGGGGTACCCGGGGGTGTTTGGAGGTTACCCCGGGGGTGTTTGGGGGTTACCCCTGGGGTGATTGGGGTATCCCAGGGGTGTTTGGGGGTTACCCCAGGGGTGATTGGGGGCACCCCGGGGTGTTTGGAGGTTACCCCAGGGGTGTTTGGGGTATCCCGGTGGTGATTGGGGGTATCCCAGGGGGTGTTTAGGGTTACCCCGGGGGAATTTGGGGGCTACCCCATGGGGTGTCCCGGGGGTGTTTGGAGGTTGCCCCAGGGGTGATTGGGGATTACCCCTGCGGTGATTATAAGACTAAGACTATATAGTCCAAAGAGTATATAGTCCTAAGACTAAGACTATAGTCCTAAGACTAAGACTATAGTCCTAAGACTTAGACAAAGACTAAGACTATAGTCCGTAAGACTAAGACTATAGTCCTAAAACTAAGACTATATAGTCCTAAGACTAAGACTATATATTCCTAAGACTAAGACTATAGTCCTAATACTAAGACTATATAGTGCTAAGACTAAGACTATATAGTCCTAAGACTAAGACTATATAGTCCTAAAACTAAGACTATAGTCCTAAGACTAACTTTTTCGCCTAAACTTGCCCATATATTAATACCTCTTCAGGCCCCTTATTATTCCCAAAAAACTCATGATCACCCCTAAAATGAATTAAATATTCTACTTATATGCAAATCCGGTTATGTTTTGGTCATTAGTAACTTTAATGAGTTTTCTCTTTTGTCTCCTGCACGTGCACTGAGCATAAATACGCAAATATCAGCCGTAGCAACATTAACAAGATGCTTGACGACGTTAATAAAATAGCCGAGTCAGCCGTTTAACCCTTGACAGTTTATATTCTGGCAAACCCCTCTGAAGAAAATGATTCAATGTCTTTCGAACAGCTTGCCGAACGGTTTCTTGGTTTATATTCTGGCAAACCCCTCTGAAGAAAATGATTCAATGTCTTTCGAACAGTTTGCCGAACGATTTCTTCATTCAAGGCATCGTTTACTTATAAACTAAAGCCAAATAAGCGACAATTCGGCACATATCTCCAAGTAAATGGGTAAAGAGCTGTTTGGCCGTTTAAGTTCTAATTAATATAATATTCATGTTGCTATTAATTCAAGTCGATACTCAGCCGTCCCGCAGCCAAATAATATTTCGTTTATATATCGACACTTAAAAACGTTCTTATGGCTTTTAGAATTGACTCCTCATTCTATCTTCTTACGATTTCTTCACTTACAAACGAAGGGTTTAGCTAGCAATGATTCTAGGATGATTGAATGTTTAGGCTCTAAACCTAATATAATATTCATCATATGCTATTGATTTAAGTCCATACGAGCTCTGCCAATTCAGACACTTCGGCTGCTCAAAACTCTCTATACTCATCGAGACAAGGTTTCAGATAAAAAAATATAAAGTGTCTCTATCAATTTCTCTTTAGTTCCTTGTAAAGAACGTCTATTTTGTTAAAGTTTACTGTACGCATGCTCTGTACGTATACGTGTCCCACAACTGTTGACTATAAGTAGGGTTAAGGGTTTAAATGAAAGTTGGTTTCTATTAGTTATAAAGAGATAAGTCCAGTGCCTTTTACGTAACTTCGGAAATCAGTCGGAGACCAATCGGGAATGACGGGGGGGGGGGTTGAGCAACATCTAGGGTTAGGGGGAAAGTTAGGGTTACTACGTCCCAAAGGAGTCTGAGAAATAATGGCGTAATGAGATTAGGGTTAGACTATCCTAAAGGAGTCTGAGAATGAATAAATAATAGGGTGAATATGACGTAGTGAATAACGGGGGGTTGAGTGAGATTAGGGTTAGGGGGTCATATAGGAGCACGAGACATAATGACGTAATGAGATTAGGGTTAGAGGGTCGCAAAGGAGCATGAGAATGAATAATTAAAAATTGAATATTTAATGAGGCGGCATCCCTTTGGGCGCTATATGGGGGGGGTATTACTACTTATATAAGTACATCTATTAATCTAACAAGTACTCACTAAATGTGTTTAAAGTAAATAACTAATTAATTCATTAAACTAAAGAATAATACGCATAAAATGATATCTCAAGATTGGATGAATACGAGGAATGAAAAAAAAAGTACAGAAATGAAACAGAGGCTTTGTGTTGGTCACGTGACAGAGGTAAACTTTTCTAAAATATAATCTTCTTGATAACATTTTAGAAACTTAAAGAACATAGCAAAATACACAATTCTTGTTTAATTTTGCATTGTAATTTTTAAATACATTATGCAGGCCTTGTGATGAAAAAACCCAGAGGAGATTGATCAATCAAGCACCTGAATTGAGCCAGGTGCTTGATTGAGCACCTGGGTTAACTCATTCCTGTCCGGGGGCTATCCCCAGAGGTGAATAAAATCGTCTGGCGTTAGCCAGAATAAAATACTAAAGACCAATTCGGACAAGAAAGAGTTAAAGAGATAGTTTATAACTCATTCCTGTCCGGGGGCTTCCCCAGAGGTGAATAAAATCGTCTGGCGTTAGCCAGAATAAAATACTAAAGACCAATTCGGACAAGAAAGAGTTAAAGAGATAGTTTATAACTCATTCCTGTCCGGGGGCTTCCCCAGAGGTGAATAAAATCGTCTGGCGTTAGCCAGAATAAAATACTAAAGACCAATTCGGACAAGAAAGAGTTAAAGAGATAGTTTATAACTCATTCCTGTCCGGGGGGCTTCCCCAGAGGTGAATAAAATCGTCTGGCGTTAGCCAGAATAAAATACTAAAGACCAATTCGGACAAGAAAGAGTTAAAGAGATAGTTTATAACTCATTCCTGTCCGGGGGGCTTCCCCAGAGGTGAATAAAATCGTCTGGCGTTAGCCAGAATAAAATACTAAAGACCAATTCGGACAAGAAAGAGTTAAAGAGATAGTTTATAACTCATTCCTGTCCGGGGGCTTCCCCAGAGGTGAATAAAATCGTCTGGCGTTAGCCAGAATAAAATACTAAAGACCAATTCGGACAAGAAAGAGTTAAAGAGATAGTTTATAACTCATTCCTGTCCGGGGGCTTCCCCAGAGGTGAATAAAATCGTCTGGCGTTAGCCAGAATAAAATACTAAAGACCAATTCGGACAAGAAAGAGTTACAGAGATAGTTTATAACTCATTCCTGTCCGGGGGCTTCCCCAGAGGTGAATAAAATCGTCTGGCGTTAGCCAGAATAAAATACTAAAGACCAATTCGGACAAGAAAGAGTTAAAGAGATAGTTTATAACTCATTCCTGTCCGGGGGCTTCCCCAGAGGTGAATAAAATCGTCTGGCGTTAGCCAGAATAAAATACTAAAGACCAATTCGGACAAGAAAGAGTTAAAGAGATAGTTTATAACTCATTCCTGTCCGGGGGCTTCCCCAGAGGTGAATAAAATCGTCTGGCGTTAGCCAGAATAAAATACTAAAGACCAATTCGGACAAGAAAGAGTTAAAGAGATAGTTTATAACTCATTCCTGTCCGGGGGCTTCCCCAGAGGTGAATAAAATCGTCTGGCGTTAGCCAGAATAAAATACTAAAGACCAATTCGGACAAGAAAGAGTTAAAGAGATAGTTTATAACTCATTCCTGTCCGGGGGCTTCCCCAGAGGTGAATAAAATCGTCTGGCGTTAGCCAGAATAAAATACTAAAGACCAATTCGGACAAGAAAGAGTTAAAGAGATAGTTTATAACTCATTCCTGTCCGGGGGCTTCCCCAGAGGTGAATAAAATCGTCTGGCGTTAGCCAGAATAAAATACTAAAGACCAATTCGGACAAGAAAGAGTTAAAGAGATAGTTTATAACTCATTCCTGTCCGGGGGCTTCCCCAGAGGTGAATAAAATCGTCTGGCGTTAGCCAGAATAAAATACTAAAGACCAATTCGGACAAGAAAGAGTTAAAGAGATAGTTTATAACTCATTCCTGTCCGGGGGCTTCCCCAGAGGTGAATAAAATCGTCTGGCGTTAGCCAGAATAAAATACTAAAGACCAATTCGGACAAGAAAGAGTTAAAGAGATAGTTTATAACTCATTCCTGTCCGGGGGCTTCCCCAGAGGTGAAGAAAATCGTCTGGCGTTAGCCAGAATAAAATACTAAAGACCAATTCGGACAAGAAAGAGTTAAAGAGATAGTTTATAACTCATTCCTGTCCGGGGGCTTCCCCAGAGGTGAAGAAAATCGTCTGGCGTTAGCCAGAATAAAATACTAAAGACCAATTCGGACAAGAAAGAGTTAAAAGAGATAGTTTATAACTCATTCCTGTCCGGGGGCTTCCCCAGAGGTGAATAAAATCGTCTGGCGTTAGCCAGAATAAAATACTAAAGACCAATTCGGACAAGAAAGAGTTAAAGAGATAGTTTATAACTCATTCCTGTCCGGGGCTTCCCCAGAGGTGAAGAAAATCGTCTGGCGTTAGCCAGAATAAAATACTAAAGACCAATTCGGACAAGAAAGAGTTAAAGAGATAGTTTATAACTCATTCCTGTCCGGGGGCTTCCCCAGAGGTGAAGAAAATCGTCTGGCGTTAGCCAGAATAAAATACTAAAGACCAATTCGGACAAGAAAGAGTTAAAGAGATAGTTTATAACTCATTCCTGTCCGGGGGCTTCCCCAGAGGTGAAGAAAATCGTCTGGCGTTAGCCAGAATAAAATACTAAAGACCAATTCGGACAAGAAAGAGTTAAAGAGATAGTTTATAACTCATTCCTGTCCGGGGGCTTCCCCAGAGGTGAAGAAAATCGTCTGGCGTTAGCCAGAATAAAATACTAAAGACCAATTCGGACAAGAAAGAGTTAAAGAGATAGTTTATAACTCATTCCTGTCCGGGGGCTTCCCCAGAGGTGAAGAAAATCGTCTGGCGTTAGCCAGAATAAAATACTAAAGATCAATTCGGACAAGAAAGAGTTAAAGAGATAGTTTATAACTCATTCCTGTCCGGGGGCTTCCCCAGAGGTGAAGAAAATCGTCTGGCGTTAGCCAGAATAAAATACTAAAGATCAATTCGGACAAGAAAGAGTTAAAGAGATAGTTTATAACTCATTCCTGTCCGGGGGCTTCCCCAGAGGTGAAGAAAATCGTCTGGCGTTAGCCAGAATAAAATACTAAAGACCAATTCGGACAAGAAAGAGTTAAAGAGATAGTTTATAACTCATTCCTGTCCGGGGGCTTCCCCAGAGGTGAATAAAATCGTCTGGCGTTAGCCAGAATAAAATACTAAAGACCAATTCGGACAAGAAAGAGTTAAAGAGATAGTTTATAACTCATTCCTGTCCGGGGGCTTCCCCAGAGGTGAAGAAAATCGTCTGGCGTTAGCCAGAATAAAATACTAAAGACCAATTCGGACAAGAAAGAGTTAAAGAGATAGTTTATAACTCATTCCTGTCCGGGGGCTTCCCCAGAGGTGAAGAAAATCGTCTGGCGTTAGCCAGAATAAAATACTAAAGACCAATTCGGACAAGAAAGAGTTAAAGAGATAGTTTATAACTCATTCCTGTCCGGGGGCTTCCCCAGAGGTGAAGAAAATCGTCTGGCGTTAGCCAGAATAAAATACTAAAGACCAATTCGGACAAGAAAGAGTTAAAGAGATAGTTTATAACTCATTCCTGTCCGGGGGCTTCCCCAGAGGTGAAGAAAATCGTCTGGCGTTAGCCAGAATAAAATACTAAAGACCGATTCGGACAAGAAAGAGTTAAAGAGATAGTTTATAACTCATTCCTGTCCGGGGGCTTCCCCAGAGGTGAAGAAAATCGTCTGGCGTTAGCCAGAATAAAATACTAAAGACCAATTCGGACAAGAAAGAGTTAAAGAGATAGTTTATAACTCATTCCTGTCCGGGGGCTTTCCCAGAGGTGAATAAAATCGTCTGGCGTTAGCCAGAATAAAATACTAAAGACCGATTCGGACAAGAAAGAGTTAAAGAGATAGTTTATAACTCATTCCTGTCCGGGGGCTTCCCCAGAGGTGAATAAAATCGTCTGGCGTTAGCCAGAATAAAATACTAAAGACCGATTCGGACAAGAAAGAGTTAAAGAGATAGTTTATAACTCATTCCTGTCCGGGGCTTCCCCAGAGGTGAATAAAATCGTCTGGCGTTAGCCAGAATAAAATACTAAAGACCGATTCGGACAAGAAAGAGTTAAAGAGATAGTTTATAAAGAGATAGTTTATAACTCATTCCTGTCCGGGGGCTTCCCCAGAGGTGAATAAAATCGTCTGGCGTTAGCCAGAATAAAATACTAAAGACCAATTCCGACAAGAAAGAGTTAAAGAGATAGTTTATAACTCATTCCTGTCGGGGGCTTCCCCAGAGGTGAATAAAATCGTCTGGCGTTAGCCAGAATAAAATACTAAAGTACTATTCGGACAAGAAAGAGTTAAAGAGATAGTTTATAACTCATTCCTGTCCGGGGGCTTCCCCAGAGGTGAATAAAATCGTCTGGCGTTAGCCAGAATAAAATACTAAAGACCAATTCGGACAAGAAAGAGTTAAAGAGATAGTTTATAAACTCATTCCTGTCCGGGGGCTTCCCCAGAGGTGAATAAAATCGTCTGGCGTTAGCCAGAATAAAATACTAAAGACCAATTCGGACAAGAAAGAGTTAAAGAGATAGTTTATAACTCATTCCTGTCCGGGGGCTTCCCCAGAGGTGAATAAAATCGTCTGGCGTTAGCCAGAATAAAATACTAAAGACCAATTCGGACAAGAAAGAGTTAAAGAGATAGTTTATAACTCATTCCTGTCCGGGGGCTTCCCCAGAGGTGAATAAAATCGTCTGGCGTTAGCCAGAATAAAATACTAAAGACCAATTCGGACAAGAAAGAGTTAAAGAGATAGTTTATAACTCATTCCTGTCCGGGGGCTTCCCCAGAGGTGAATAAAATCGTCTGGCGTTAGCCAGAATAAAATACTAAAGACCAATTCGGACAAGAAAGAGTTAAAGAGATAGTTTATAACTCATTCCTGTCCGGGGGCTTCCCCAGAGGTGAATAAAATCGTCTGGCGTTAGCCAGAATAAAATACTAAAGACCAATTCGGACAAGAAAGAGTTAAAGAGATAGTTTATAACTCATTCCTGTCCGGGGGCTTCCCCAGAGGTGAATAAAATCGTCTGGCGTTAGCCAGAATAAAATACTAAAGACCAATTCGGACAAGAAAGAGTTAAAGAGATAGTTTATAACTCATTCCTGTCCGGGGGCTTCCCCAGAGGTGAATAAAATCGTCTGGCGTTAGCCAGAATAAAATACTAAAGACCAATTCGGACAAGAAAGAGTTAAAGAGATAGTTTATAACTCATTCCTGTCCGGGGGCTTCCCCAGAGGTGAATAAAATCGTCTGGCGTTAGCCAGAATAAAATACTAAAGACCAATTCGGACAAGAAAGAGTTAAAGAGATAGTTTATAACTCATTCCTGTCCGGGGGCTTCCCCAGAGGTGAATAAAATCGTCTGGCGTTAGCCAGAATAAAATACTAAAGACCAATTCGGACAAGAAAGAGTTAAAGAGATAGTTTATAACTCATTCCTGTCCGGGGGCTTCCCCAGAGGTGAATAAAATCGTCTGGCGTTAGCCAGAATAAAATACTAAAGACCAATTCGGACAAGAAAGAGTTAAAGAGATAGTTTATAACTCATTCCTGTCCGGGGGCTTCCCCAGAGGTGAATAAAATCGTCTGGCGTTAGCCAGAATAAAATACTAAAGACCAATTCGGACAAGAAAGAGTTAAAGAGATAGTTTATAACTCATTCCTGTCCGGGGGCTTCCCCAGAGGTGAATAAAATCGTCTGGCGTTAGCCAGAATAAAATACTAAAGACCAATTCGGACAAGAAAGAGTTAAAGAGATAGTTTATAACTCATTCCTGTCCGGGGGCTTCCCCAGAGGTGAATAAAATCGTCTGGCGTTAGCCAGAATAAAATACTAAAGACCAATTCGGACAAGAAAGAGTTAAAGAGATAGTTTATAACTCATTCCTGTCCGGGGGCTTCCCCAGAGGTGAATAAAATCGTCTGGCGTTAGCCAGAATAAAATACTAAAGACCAATTCGGACAAGAAAGAGTTAAAGAGATAGTTTATAACTCATTCCTGTCCGGGGGCTTCCCCAGAGGTGAATAAAATCGTCTGGCGTTAGCCAGAATAAAATACTAAAGACCAATTCGGACAAGAAAGAGTTAAAGAGATAGTTTATAACTCATTCCTGTCCGGGGGCTTCCCCAGAGGTGAATAAAATCGTCTGGCGTTAGCCAGAATAAAATACTAAAGACCAATTCGGACAAGAAAGAGTTAAAGAGATAGTTTATAACTCATTCCTGTCCGGGGGCTTCCCCAGAGGTGAATAAAATCGTCTGGCGTTAGCCAGAATAAAATACTAAAGACCAATTCGGACAAGAAAGAGTTAAAGAGATAGTTTATAACTCATTCCTGTCCGGGGGCTTCCCCAGAGGTGAATAAAATCGTCTGGCGTTAGCCAGAATAAAATACTAAAGACCAATTCGGACAAGAAAGAGTTAAAGAGATAGTTTATAACTCATTCCTGTCCGGGGGCTTCCCCAGAGGTGAATAAAATCGTCTGGCGTTAGCCAGAATAAAATACTAAAGACCAATTCGGACAAGAAAGAGTTAAAGAGATAGTTTATAACTCATTCCTGTCCGGGGGCTTCCCCAGAGGTGAATAAAATCGTCTGGCGTTAGCCAGAATAAAATACTAAAGACCAATTCGGACAAGAAAGAGTTAAAGAGATAGTTTATAACTCATTCCTGTCCGGGGGCTTCCCCAGAGGTGAATAAAATCGTCTGGCGTTAGCCAGAATAAAATACTAAAGACCAATTCGGACAAGAAAGAGTTAAAGAGATAGTTTATAACTCATTCCTGTCCGGGGGCTTCCCCAGAGGTGAATAAAATCGTCTGGCGTTAGCCAGAATAAAATACTAAAGACCAATTCGGACAAGAAAGAGTTAAAGAGATAGTTTATAACTCATTCCTGTCCGGGGGCTTCCCCAGAGGTGAATAAAATCGTCTGGCGTTAGCCAGAATAAAATACTAAAGACCAATTCGGACAAGAAAGAGTTAAAAGTCAAAATATACGGTCATAAACGACAACGTGTAATCCAAATTAATGCCTGAAAAGATTTAAACCAAACATTAACAATTTTATTGAACTACAGAACAATATAATATATATAATAAATTATAATATATATATATATATACATTGTGAAACACAACAAATACAATGCCAAACAATAACATGGCTAGTAATTAGTACATGTAAAATAAATGTGCATAATTATGCATAATCAATATCATATGATATCAAGTTCAGTTTAACATGGCTATTTTTATATTAATAGTAATTATCAATTAATATATTAAATGTGCTTAAGTATTTAAACTTAAAGTAAATACTATAGTACTCAAGTTCTCTGTGTTCTAATTATCAGAATCAATAGTCATAGAGTCAACAAGTTCCTGATCATCATCTGTAACATAAACATCACATTCACTGATGGAACTACTATCAGTGTCTGTGTCATAATCATCAAGGACAGATGGATCTAAAACTTGGACCATTTTTTGGGGTTTATCAATGTCATGATCTGATTCATCTCTAGCCTTCGTAATTTTTTTGGATCTCCTTTTGTTCATGTATGATGTCAAGGCAGTCTCGATAATTTCCTTTCTTTCGTTAGAAGACCAGTTCTTGTCATTTCCCTTGATTAACATGAGATCTTCAACCAGGTCGTGTGCGATGATGAAAGACGACGGTCAGATAGCATTAAAGTAAGAAGAGAGAATGCTCTTTCTACTGTGCTATTAGATCCAGAAATGCACAATACCACACTTGCAATCAGGCATAAATTGAGGTATTCTGCCTTTCGATAACATAACACGTTTTTCCAGAGAGAAAGAGCAGCTATGTCATGTGGATACATTTCTCTTACAAAAACCTTGAATGCTTTCCACTCAGACAATGACTTCTGGAGATTGAACCCTTTCTTATCAAGTGGCACTTTAAAATGATTGTAAAGGTAGGTAATTTGCTCATTCCCATAACCTTTATCACCATCAACCCAGTACTGTGGGTCAAACCACTTCATATTTGTGTAAATATCCAGTGAAAATTCATTGAATCTTTCACACAAAGCAGACTTTAACTTGTGAGCCACACGACCAATTGCAGCTAACACTAAAATAATGTTAGCTCCATGCATCTTTATTCCATCAGCTGGTATTACTATATTGACGTGCTCCCTGTTTTGCTTCTTTCTCAATTCATGACCTGCCTTTGGATATTCCCTGGATATTGTGAAGACGTTTATCTCTGTCTCTGTTTGTGAAATGTTAAAATATCTCAGGAAGCTATCAAATGGCGCCTCTCCACTTTCACTTGCTTCAATCAAGTTATCCAGTCCAGAATAGGTTAACTGAAGGCTAGCACCAATTTCACAGGGCAGCAGACCTTCACCTTCAAATACCATAGATGATGGACCAATCTTTTCCAAGATGTCCAAATAAGCACAAACTTTGTACAAAATTTTTACATTCTGAAATTTGGACAGTAGGCCTTGAACCTTGGCAGCTGTTTCAGCCTTCTGCTTCTTTTCAGCAAGGGCGCTCTCGTATGTAGCAAGAAAAACAGGCCACATGTGCAAAAGACGTTCAAAGCCACGTCTTCTATGGTTTATAAACCGAGTGCCTGAAATTTTTGGCAGAACGTAATGGGTAATGTCAACGGCAGCAGCACATTTCTTTAGTTTATCTTTCAAGGCTCCTGAATTCTTTAGCAATTTGAAATTGGCCAAGTAGAATACTTCAACATCATCAAAATATGGATCTTTAAATGTTCCTTTTACAGCTAGCTCGATCCGATGATTCACACAGTGGATTGTTAACAGCCATGGTCTTGTTGACTTTAACTGAGTCAGAACACCACGATACTTCCCAAAATTTACACTTGCTCTATCTGCTGTGCTGGAAATCATTTAATACATGTATTGCTCCTCCCCCAGACCAAGCTTCTCGACGAACACATCATCAATGGCTTTCTTTATTGAATCTGCATCTGTTCCACCATGTTGTGACATCTCTAAAAGAGATGCCACAAAGTAAACAGGAACGCCATTTCTTTCAGTTCTCACCAGGACAAGTTCTTTTTCATCTTTTACTTTCCTTGCTTGCGAACCATCTGACAATGTTGACAAGAAGGCGGCCGAACCAACCTTGGTTGTTTCGGCAGATTTTGCACCACACTTTAGTGATATATTGTATACCATTATCCTCCATCAATTCGTGACCGATTACCTCTTCTTTTTGCCAATTTTTAAATGTACGCAGTTCAACCTTTTTCGGGTTTTTCCCAGCCATTGAACGACTATGAAAACAACAACACGTGCACCTGAAGTGAGGAATGCCTGATCGCAGAACAGCCTGATCGCAGAACAGCTTGATCGCAGGCCTAAGTTCCGGTATCTGAGCGCTGCTGTAGCCACGCTGTTTCGCCGAATAAAAGCAATTTTAAGCTAATTTGGGGACAAAATTTTCAAAAAATAAAGCACAAAACCACAGTATTTTGCAACCTAAACATCTTATTTCAGGCGATCGATTAATCGCGAAAGAACATTGCCCAAGGGGAGTGTGGAGGCGATCGATCGATCTCGATCGCCTCAGATTACAAGGCCTGATTATGTCGTACAGTGTATACAAAGAGGTAGTTAGAATTGTCTTTTAGTTTAGTTACTAAGAAGAGTAAGTAATTCACTAAAATAAAACATTCCATAAGTGTTTGAAAGGACAACAAAGAAAAAGATCATTTTTCACCATTATCATCATTTGATATCAAATAATAAGATTTGGAAACAGTTCTAACTAATTGTTTATTTGTTTGCTCGCATCAAAATGTATACAAATTAAAGTGAAAAATAGACCGTATTGTGTATCTTGAAATGTACAATTCAGTGTTTTCAAGAAGTCTATCAGATTTTGAAAAATTTTACGTTTGTCATGTAACCAATGCAAAACCTGATTATACAGTGCAAATTTGAGTATTAAATATTTATAAGTAATAACATGACTTGAGGGAAATTAGCGATTAAATTTCTCCGCCGCCGAGGGAAGATTTGTGAGGGCCGCAGGCCCGAGGACTTTTATAAATCTTCCCGAGGCAAAGGGGAAATTTAATCGCTAATTTACCGAAAAGTCATGTTATTAGCTTGTAATATTATGATCGGCGAGGAAAACTTTGAGAATCTTACCGACAGGAAATTTACACGGTTGATCAGAGAAATTGCATCTAATTTTCCCGTGCATGTTGATGATGGAAAATATATGCAAGCGGGAAATTTAGAAGACAAAGGATTTCTTTGTCTTCTAATTTTCCCTCATCAACATGCACGGGAACTAATTAGAAGACAAAGGACAAATTTCCCTCTTGCGTAAGCGATGAGGGAAATACGAGGTTTACATTCCCTTGGTGAACAAAAGAATCCAAGGTGATCATGGTATTATGATATTAATATGTAATAGTATGATTTCTTGAGCAATTTTGACTCATACTCATTTGAGTTATTTGAAAACTCGCTCGTGTATGTTCTTTTCCAAATTGAACTCGAAATAATCATATTTATATTAAGGTAGCAGTATACAAATTGACTAGACGCTACACTGTTAGTCCTTTAGGTTCTCACTTTCCTCTCAGTATCAACGTTTCAAGTACTTACGGCTACTTGGAATTCTCATCAGCTCAAAGCCACATAAAAACATCATAGAATGAAAACCCAGTCCCAATCGGCGAACATGCACTCGCTCTGAGGCAACACTGTTGAACTATCTTCACCATTTTTTTCTGTCTGGAGTGTCGCGACGAAGACTTTGGCCAGTTTGGGAAGACAGGGTTGTAGTTCCTGGGATTGAAATGCCAAAGGCGAACCTCGTCGTCTGATTTGTCTAATTTGTCGCGATGAACACTTTGCGGAGACACTAGTGCATGTATGGGCTTGAAAACTCGAACACTGAGTCTAAAGAGCAATCGCCCTAGCCTGCGTGCAGACTTCACCCGTTTCCGGGTCCCCGCACGCAGGCTACAAACGCCCTCGTTGTCACTTTTTGTCTGGTGTGTCACGCTGAACAACAGGGTTCAAAAAGCCAAAGGCCGACGTGGTGTCTTGTTCCCTGCCTTGTCAGGGTCTGGCGTGTCGCGACGAATAGCTTCGTCTGGTAAACGTTTGGGCGAATTCGAAAAGCCAAAAGCCAACACTGACGAGCAATCATCACCGTCTTTTCATGGGGTATATATTATATAATGACTAGGAAAAGAAGGCAATGCTAAATAACTAATAACTGTAGCCTATGGCTATGCGTCAAACAGCGCCTGAAGAAATAATCTCATAACGATTTGCGTCACCTGCCTCTATTTGTTGACACGCGATCTACTTCTCAATTTCCGACTTTCGGCAAAGAAGTCTGAGGATTAAAAACCGCAATTTACTTTGTCATCAACCTCAACCTCAGATTAACATTTAAAAACCAACAAATAATAATAAACAAATGGTCCTCTGTTAACGTTTATATATCAAGAATATATATATACCCCTGTCCCTGAGGAAAAACTTTGTCAGTCATGGACCACCCTGGGAATTTAGCGGCATTTTAGAAATGTTTATGAAAGGTTACTCTTTTCCTTTCAAAATGCATTCATTTTCAAACACATCAGTATTTCGTTTATTCCAAAACTAGTATCAGCATTTTGCCACATTTTCACTTTGATCTATCCAAAAAACTGCCTACGCATCACTCATCACTCAGGTCAAAAGTCAAAATGTTAGGCTAAAATATTACCTTCCCTCATTATGTCAATCTGTCCACAGCCCCCAGGTCGTCAATATAGTATTTCATTCAATAATATGACGCTTGTCTATGATTGGATAGAAAGAGGTATATAGGTGTAAAACCCTATAAGATTAACTGCATAGTGTTATGAATAAAGTTTGTTGGAACGCTTTCAGTCGTTTCACCCACTATTTCAACTAACTGATGAATTTGGTTGGATGTCATGCCTTCAATGAAATGGCCGATTCGTATTGAGGAAGACAAGGCTTGCGACGGCGACGGGAACCGAAGAGAAACGGGAAAGAGAAAAGGAATTTTGGAAAGCTAACACTGGCTGAAGTAGCAACTACTAGTCTTGCTCCAAGTCTGCCTCTTGGTTGTTTCGAGATGTCAGTTTAATGTGGTGATGTATTAACCGAGGTTAAACCAAAGGAGATATATGCTCGCGCCTCAAGGCAGAATGCGGAGTATGTGGCCTGACGTCACGCAGAGCAAGGGAGACCGGAAAGCGCAAGCCCACTACGCTAACGAGTACTCTAGGCCGACGAGATAAACGCTCGGCGCGAAGTAGGATAGGATAGGATAGGAAAAACTTTATTTATACACGCTGACCATTGTCAACCTAGGCTGATTTCCACAAGGGGCGTGTAAACTATTAAAATTACAAAGATATAGTAACATAATATACACTGTTGGAGCAGAACAGTTGAAATAATCACAAAGTTGGCCATCTCAGATTAGATTGAATCTGAGATAACCAACCCCATGGTCACTCCAACTGCTCCGCTTCCACTGTGCAGTAGAAAATTATAAGTACAAGAATATAAACTATAGAAAATAATATACAGTACAATAAATTTATTTACAAGTCTTTCATGCGATGTTATTCAAAAATGTGAGTAGCAATTTTAGTTTGAAAGGACATGAGGGAGTTGCTCTCCCTAATTTGTTTCGGTAAAGAGTTCCATTTTTGTGCCCCATCAAACATGAAACTTTTTTTCATGCTATTTGTACGTGGCTGTGGCAAGCAAAGAGTACTTTCAGAATCTCGAAGTTCATAACTGTTCATTTTACTTCTGAAAGTAAATAGATCAGTTAGTGAATTCGGACCCATTTTATTCAACAGCTTGTACATTAATTTTGACTTAGCCTTTATCCTTTCCGTTTTAAGTGGTTTCCAGTCTAGAGCATTTAGAGCAACCATATGATCTATATCATTGCTCATATTCATTATGAGTCGAGCAGCTCTGTTTTGGAGCTTTTGGAGGCGTTTGGATTGTGTTTCACCAAACACGTCCCATACTTCACAGCAATAAGTAAAGTATGGACGAACAATAGAATTATATACAGAAACAAGTGTATCTTTCTCAACAAATTCTTTCATTCTACGAAGAGCTGATATTCCTGATGCTATTTTCTTGCAAATGTTATCAGTATTATTCTTCCAAGATAAACACTGGTCAATAGTCACTCCAAGAGTTTTGCAAACATAAATTTGTTTAATTGGTTTGTTTTCTATGACAACGTTTAGCCGCTTATTTGAAATACTTTTTATCATTGGTTTAGATCCAATTAATATAAATTCAGTTTTGGCCACATTTAAACTTAGTTTATTGGCAGTTAACCATTTCCTTAGGTTTTCTAAATCAGAATTCATAGCAGCTTCAACATCATTTATAGATTCTCCAGCAACTGTTAGGTTTGTATCATCCGCAAACAGTCGTGGTTTTGTTTTGTTTAAACAATGAGGCAAGTCATTAATATATAACAAAAAGAATAAAGGCCCTAAAATTGAGCCTTGTGGCACACCACATTTAATGAACCGCTGTGATGAAATAGTTCCGTTTACCTGGCATTTCTGAGTTCGATTCATCAAGTACGATTTTAGTAGGGATAGAGCATCTTTTTTTACACCATAACATTCTAGTTTTTTTAGTAAAATCTGGTGGTCAACAGTATCAAATGCCTTTTTTAGGTCAATGAGTACTGTTAAGTTAAATAATTTTTTGTCAATATTCATATACCAGCTATTTGTACAGTCTAATAATGCTGTAGCAGTTGAATGAAATTTGCGAAATCCAAATTGGCAATCATTAAGTAGTTTAAATTTGGTCAAATAATCATATAGTTGGTCATATAAAATTCTTTCCATAACTTTGCTTACAGTTGGCAAGACAGAAATTGGTCTGTAGTTACCAGGTAAATTTTTTTGGCCATTCTTATAAAGAGGTGATACCCTTGCCATTTTCCATTCATCTGGAAAAGTGCATAGTGTAATAGCCTGATTATAGATATATGTTAATGAACTGGAGACAGCAGGTGCTGCTAGTTTTAAAATTTTACTTGAAATCTTGTCAATGCCAGTGGCTTTTGCACTAGAGAGGCCACACAGGAGATGATAAACTTTGTTGGTAGTAATCGACTCAAATGCTGTGAATTCTGATTTACCTTTCTTAATATAATCTTCGAAATTGAATTTTGAGGTGTCAATTTTGCTAGCTAGGTCAGAACCAATATTTGAGAAAAATTCATTGAAGCCTTCAGAAATGTCTTCAGCATTTGTTAAATTTTCCCCACTTATATTTAATTCATTTACTTTTGTTGGTTTGTTTTGTCTGCCTAGTAAGTTGTTTATTGTTTTCCAAGCCTTTTTTGGATTATACTTTTGACCAGCGATTCGTTTGGAGTAATAATCTTTTTTGGCTTTTCTCAGTTCTATATTTACCTTATTTCTGGCTTCTTTATACACTATCCAATCTCCTTCAAGGTTTTGTATAATGGCTTTTCTCTTAAATTTATCTCTTTTATTTATAAGATTTTTTATCTCACTAGTAATCCAAGGGACTTTTTTGGATCTGATCTTTTTTTGTTGAATAGGTGCATGCTTATTTAGTACTTCCTCAAACAGTTTCTTCCAAATCTCCCACATAGAATTTGGATTATCTGCGAGAAAGTACACATATTCCCAATGTTGACTAAGCAAGTCTTCAACAAATTTTTGGCTGTCAAAGTGTTTCATATTTCTAATTTCCACTATGTTTTCATCTTGCTTTTCAGAAGCACGAATTTTTCTGATGGCATATATCAAACTGTGATCACTGATTCCTGTATGAATAACACCAGAGTCTGAGATTTTTTCTGGTGTATTAGTAACAAAATGATCAATGAGGCTGGAAGTTGTCATGGTTACCCGTGTAGCTTCCTTAATTAATTGTGATAATTGATACAATTCATACAGTGATTTTATTTTCTTGGTTTGTGTATCAGATTCTGTTTTAAGTATGTTGCAATTTAAATCACCAAGAATATACATTTCTTTATTTTCATCATCAATTGCTTTGATTAAATTTTCAAATTGTTCAAAGAAATCTTGTGATGAATTTGGTGGTCGATAAATAGTTGTAACAAAGAATGGTCGACTATGGGGTTTCATAATTTCAACACAAACTGCCTCCAATTTAGAGGGAATCAGGTCATTTCTTATTTTATAGTTGATGGAGCTACGCAAGTAAATACAGACTCCACCCCCATTTCTTGATCTGTCTTTCCTAATAATATCATAGCCATTGAGGTCAACAGTACCATCAGTTATACTTAGATCAAGTCGTGTCTCATTAAAACCAATCAGGTCAATGTGTTTGTTGGACATTGAGTAACGTATTTCATCAATCTTTTTAGGCAGACTGACAATATTGAGAAAAGCCATTTTAAAACCTTTTTCATTGGGAATAGAATTAAGGCTCGTGAAAAAATCGCTACCCACATTTTCATTTGACAGATCTATATCAACTACTTTCTCAGTACTTGACTGACGTATTTCATATAGTTTGTCCACTCTTTGTTCCGATGTCCTGCTAGCTGAAAAGAAGCCTGATCACTCCTTGCCTGTATTGGTCTAGCATAACTAGTTCTAGTGGACTTTAAGAAAGTGCAAAAGGCACTCCCTAAAGCTCTATCCCCTACATTGTTCAAATGCAAATTTGAGTTGTTCAACAATGATTTGTTTATATCACTGTTATTAATATAATAAATATTTTGCTCTAAACATAAATTTGAAATTAAATTGTTATAATATTCTATTTTACTTGATGGAACTCGTCCATCGTACCTTTTGATCACACTGGATACAGCTACTCTTTCTGCTTGGTGCTTCACTTCTTCAATGAGCTTTTCCATGTTTGTTGCCACCTTGTCTGCATCCTCTCGCACTAGATCATTGGTTCCAACATGTATTATGATGGTATCATACTGGTCATCTTGGCAATTCTCTTTGAACTTTTGGGTTAATTGAGATACCGTGGCACCACTGTACGAGTGGCAAACAGACTTGCCTCTTGCTGCTCGCCCAATCTTCTTGTCATCTATATGTTTTACCATAGAGTCACCGATGACCAGTGTTGTCTTGATGGTATTTTCTGGTTTCTTTGGGTGTCGAGGTGTTTGTTTGTTGATGCCGATGGTATTTGTTGGTTGCTTTGGCTGTTTAGGCTTTCTTTGTTTTCCTTCGGGCTTCTTCACTTTATGGAACTTCTGTTTCTGTTCATTCCTGTAGTCATCTATTTGTATGGTGACGCTATCAGCTTCGACTGGCAGGTTGTTTCTCTCAGCAACAGGATTTTCATCTCCCAGAGTGGCAAAACGATTCTCAACCGTTGTTGTAGCAATAGGGGTTGTGGGAATCCTGGTGCTCTGTCTTGATTCAACTTGAATCCACTCATTTTGTTTGATGTCCAACAATTTCTTAATGTTTTCATTTTCTTCTTTTAACACTGTCACAGTTGATTTCAAACTCTGGATCTCAGCTGCCATTAGATCGTTTTTTGTAACCAGCTCCGTTTTCACAATTATTTCATTTTCCGAGCTTTCCTCGAGTTTATTTAGTCTAGCAAGTACGAGCTCGAGCTTAGCTTCTAAATCAGAGTAAGATTCGTGTTTTTCGTCGAGAGGCAATGACATATCTCCTCGCACGTGGTCGACTGATTCTTCGAGAATTTTGTCTTCATTCGCTTCAGTTTCCTCTTGGGCATGGATTTGCAGACTATTTAAAAGTTTGTTATCACAATCTTTTACTACCTCGATCTTTTTCCTTTTCATACCATGCCATTTGAAGACCAATTCTTCGCTTGAAGTTGAAAATATCTTCACATCACCGCCTGGTGATTTCCATTTCCCCGTCAGCTTCAAAATATCGCACGTAAATTGCTTTAACTGGTCTACATTTCCCTTCCATGTTAACTGATGGCCACATATAACTAAAGAGTGGTCTTTCGGAGATAATTCATCCAATTTGTCGTTTTCATTCTCAGTTTTTACGAGCAAATTTGTCGAACACGAGGAGCTCAGATTCACCTGACTAGCCGCCATCTTCGTGTCAGACGTTTTTTGTACATTCAAGCGAAATCCTCAGACGTTTTTTGAAGTACATTCAAGCGAAATCCTCACGTTTATAGTCCAAAGGAAGCTAACGAAATGTCAGCTCCAATCGAGGTACACGAAGATACACGGATAAGCGAAGATTCGGCGAAAACGAACAGCTCAGACCAGAGTTCCAGCGAACAGATGCCATGGAACCATGGTGAATTCTTAAATGCAGTTCAACAAGCAGTTGCGCAAACCCTTAAGCAGCAAAATGTAGCTTTGGTCCCGAAGCAACGACCAGGCCCCACTACCGTTAGTCATCCTACGGGGCGAAATGGCTCACTACGCTATTGCTCGACTTGCTGTCACACACAAGTTCAAGAGCGCCGCAAATTTCAAACTTACTTGATCCAAGTCTAACTTTAGAGATGCCCGAGCGAAGGTGTGCTACCAAGTTCCCAGCGACTGAAGTTAAACGACGAAAAACCGCTTCACTCGAGGTGAGATCGTTTTAATTTATTTACAATAGAAGAGAGCGTCGTAGGCAAAGTCAATATGCTGCGCGTTTGCTTGTGACTGTGAGACGCGGCAAAGAACGAAACATTGTTACTGTCAAACACTTGAATTTTGATCCGTCAGCGACATTAGATTAATTGCAAGGCTATGGATGAACTCGAGGCGTAACAATTTGAGTTAGAGTCTCTACCCTATACCAAAGACGAGGCTGAACTAAAATAATTCACAGCTTCGATAAGCCTAGATGTCGAGCTCGCGGGAAAAATAGCCGCAACAAGTTTATTCACGAATCGATTGAGGCGAGGGTAAACGAAGATGGGGAATTGCCAGCCGAAGTTTCAGGGTTCGAAAAGCCATCACTTCTTTGAAACCCGCATTGCAGAAGAAAAGCGAATCTGAACTTGAACTAAGCGAATGAAAACAGCAAATCGAAGAGTTCAGTATAAAAACTAAAACAACAAGCGGAAATTGATGGGCAACATGCTGTCTCAATTAAATTGGTACAGTCAAAGCCGTCAAAGTTCAAGCACACGACAAGCAACTGATAAGTGATACTGCAGATATAAACGCGGGTAAACCTTTAGAAAGCACTAAAGAGGAGAAGCTCCTACAAATCCGTCATTTGCGCCGCGAGTTTAGAATTTCGGGACAGATTGGTGAGCCAGGTCAAACTGACAAACCCACCTTTGTGTTGCTTACTCACCATATCGATTCCGGTTTAAAGCGTCAATACAAGGGGAGCGAAATCGCCGACGCTGTGACTCGTGCTATTTATTTGTATCGTAGTCTGCGTAGCCCGGTGGAGACATTAAATGATTTGTCTCTCCCTAAGCTGAGGAAAGTCCTTCGCGTTCATTATCCGGAGAAAACTGCGTCAGAATCAACAGCTGTCTACGATCTTTCAACACCCGTAAGAAACCTCTTCGCGCCCTCGACTTGCGTAATAATATAGGTTTGCTAGCAAAGATCCGACTGCGAAGTTCACTACGATGAACCTTTAATTTCACGGAATCCTTCGCGACGTACAACAAGGTCAGAGCATCGCTTCCAAAGAGCTGTTTCCAATTGTTCCCGCATGTGCACTGTGGGGGGAGCACTGGCACCAAACGCGCGTGCAATCTAAATGCGACGACGAAAGCGTAGTGACGAATTTGCGCAGTGGTACATAAAAGGACGAGAACATAGATTACTTTACGGCAGTCAGAGGAATGCGCGGGAAACTTGCGAACGTTTTCAATCTGTCTGCGGTCAACTGAGCACTCCACTCGCGCCTGAGAAATGCACCGGTCCGGGGCATAGAGTTAGATTCCGCTAAAGAGACAGCTCGTTTGCCAACGCAAAAATTCGTCGAGCTTATGACCTTGATCTTGCAATGGCGAGCAGAAACTTTTGCACCAAGTAAGAGCTGGAATTTCGTATTGCTAAATCACAATATGCTATACTCTGGCCATACTCCGGTTACTTTTAGAACGGCTTAACAACCAGCATCGCCTAAACCGTAGTTACGATGCCGTTTCGCATTCGACACATAGGTATAATGAACCATTTCGCATTAGAGGCATGAGTATAACGAGCCCATTTCGCATTTGACGCATGGGTATAACGAGCCCATTTCGCATTCGACGCATGGGTATAACGAGCTCATTTCATATTCGACGCATGGGTATAACGACCCCTTTTCGCATTCGACGCATGGGTATAACGAGCCCATTTCTCATTCGACGCATGGGTATAGCGCGCCCATTCCAGGCATGGGCATAGCGCGCCCATTCCGAGCATGGGCATAGCGCGCCCATTCCGAGCATGGGCATAGCGCGCCTATTCCGAGCATGGGTATAGCGCGCCCATTCCGAGCATGGGTATAGCGCGCTCATTCCGAGCATGGGCATAGCGCGCCCATTCCGAGCATGGGTATAACGAGTCCATTCCGAGCACAGCGAGCACACGAGCACAGTCCAAGCATGTGTTTGGCGAGCCCGGTCCGAACACACTCCAAGCATGGGCTGACGAGCCCAGTCCGAGCATGGGGTGATGAGCCCATTGCAAGCATTGGTACAATGAGTCTATTTCGAGTGAGCATGGGTATAACATTCCCATTCCGAGCATGGGCATGATTAGCTCATTCTTAGCAGGGGTATAACGAACTCATTAATGCACAAAACGGGGCTAAAGAGTCGGTTGGGTGCTTGGAGGCTGAGAACTGCATAGACATGCGTTCTCAGATTGGTGATCGGATCAGGACCAACAGGCTCAGTCAATCTGATCCTACTCCAAGCAACAAGGATCACAGCACACATCAGCTAGCATCAACCAGTCGGTCTGCCTGTCACCCAACCATCCAAACGGGTAAGTATAACTGTGGCACTGGCGATCACACACATGATCGACGTGTGGTTTAAATGTGGTTATGTATTAACCGAAAGGAGATATATATGCTTGAGCCTCAAGGCAGAATGCGGAGTATGTGGCCTGACGTCACGCAGAGCAAGGGAGACCGGAAAGCGCAAGCCCACTACGCTAACGAGTACTCTAGGCCGACGAGATAAACGCTCGGCGCGAAGTACATTCAAGCGAAATCCTCACCCACCATCCCACCCTTAAGAAAAAAGAGAGGCAAGAAAGAATAGGAAAGAAAATATGAATTCCATCAGTTCTTGTGTTATCACAAACTGATGTTTGAAGGGTACAGGTAAGCCCGACTGGTGATCGGATCAGGACCAATAGGCTCAGTCAACCTGATCCTACTCCAAGCAACAAGGATCACAGCACACATCAGCTAGCATCAACCAGTCGGTCTGCCTGTCACCCAACCATCCAAACGGGTAAGTATAACTGTCGCACTGGCGATCACACACATTATCGACGTTGTGGTTTAATTTTGATTTAAATACAGTATGTGTGGTGGGAGGCAATGCGGAACATACTGTATTTATTAAATCAAAATAAAACAACTCGAAACAAACCCGTCTCGAAACAATCAAGAGGCAGACTTGGTGCAGTCTAAGCAACTACGTGCTGGCCAAGGTAAGTTTTCTTGATTTGATTTATTTTCGCCCATGTATGTATTTTAACCAATTAGTAATTGCATTATGTATAAAGTTATAATATTGAAGGGCCAGGGGCCAACTAGAAACGAATACAGGCTTCTCGCTATTTATTCCTTAGAATAAAATTCATGTTTGTCGTTAAATACTTCAACTAAGCATACTCCCCAAACTCCTATCGCGGTCCTGCTCTTTTCTCTCAAGCCGTGTATATGAAATTGCAATTGTAAAAAGATCTCTATTCTGTTCATGTTTCGATATCATTCAAAATATAGTCCTTTTGTGTTCACACTTTCCTCAGGAAATTTGAGTGTGGTCTGTTTCTATACTTGTCGCGCTGGCCCATAAATCGTTTAGAAGGTATCCCATATGCAGTAAACTACGTATTATAAACCCTGGGTAGGCTGGGGCCGCTCGGCTTATACAATTTCATATTGGGTTTTGGGTGGGCTTATATAAGCGGCCTGTATAAACGGGCAGACATATATTAGGAGGGGGACTTATAACCGGGATACCTCTTTGTTAATAGGCAGATGGGCTTATAGATAGGGGCCATATAATCCGCAGTTTACGGTATAATTCTCTTATATAGCAAAGCGAAAAGGTAGTGAACTGCGGCGAGGTTTTAAACAACGAAATCCTGTTTCGAACGGAACCTCATCTACCCGCTACCTTTTTTAAAATCCTCTATAGTTTTATACGAGGAACTGTTAAAGGCGCCCGGATTTCAGTGGCTTGCCACAACACTGGTCTGTACTAATTATAAGATATTTGCTTATTTTAGTATTTTTAAATTGGCCACTTGGAGAGACAATTGACATTACGCTTAAGCAAGTCATGGTTCATTTAAAGAAATTGTTGGAGTGAAAAAGCGAGAAACAATAGAGAAAAATAGAACTAATTTCTTTTGACTCGAATGAGAAAAGTATTCCAAAATTCGGAAAAACGTTTCATCGTAATTCGCAATTTTAATTACCAATTTCTTTTGACTCGAATGGAAAAAGTATTCTGAAATTTGGAACAACTTTTCTTCGTAATTTGTAATTTTTACCAATTTTTGTTAACTCGTATGGAAAAAGTATTCCGAAATTCGGAACAACTTTTCTTCGCAATTTGTAATTTTTACCAATTTCTGTTGACTTGAATGAAAAAGTATTCCGAAATTCGGAACAACTTTTCTTCGCAATTTGTAATTTTTACCAATTTCTGTTGACTCGAATGGTAAAAGTATTCCGAAATTCGGAACAACTTTTCTTCGTAATTTGTAATTTTACCAATTTCGGTTGACTCGAATGGTAAAAGTATTCCGAAATTTGGAACAACTTTTTTTCATAATCCGCAATTTTTACCAAATTCTGTTGACTCACTGAATTCCTAAATTCGGAACAACTTTTCTTTGACATTCGCACCGTTCCATGTATTTATTGAAACCTCTGTAAAATTTCGTATATTTGAATAAATATTACAGTTCTTTTGTTCTTTTCTTTCTATTCTTGTCTTTCGTTGTTTGTCCTTTAGTCATTGCAATAACTACATTTTCACAAAAGAGTCATCGTTGTCAACTGATTTTGCAATCCGGAAGTTGACTACTGTGCCCCACAAATGAATATTGTGCAAGTCTAGAGCAGTGGAGAACCAGAGTTGATGGAAACCCAGAAACTCATCAAGCACAATTTCAACACGCATTGTTTCGCAGATGTAATAGACCTAAGACCTTATTCAAAAATGGCCTGCTAAATTAAAATTCTTTTATATATACATATAAATAGCGCTCCGTTGTGATGATGTCACTATTTAAGTTCGTCAGCTTTCTCTCATAATTCTTGCACTCTGAACAATAGATAATGGCTCATTTGAAAGTCAATTTTGGTTTGTTTGTCCGCATTTTGTGCTATAAATAGCAGCTCGACGGTACGCTATTAGCCCTTATGAACTTCTTTTCATGTGAGAAATTCAAAAGGATTTTTACCTCAAAATGAAATGATGACGGCTAGTTTATATTGAATAAGGTCTGTAGACCGCGGGAAAACATACTTAAGTTAAGGTCTTCGTATAGGTTTTCAGGGTAATTTCTGTAAAGCACTCTCAATTCGTCAGAATTTATGGCACAAAAATAAAATAGGTATTGTTAAAAAGCTATGAATTTGCAGAATACAATGGTGTTTTTGGTTTCGCGATAAACACAAACCATTAATAGTTGTGAATTTTTTAATTAAAACCCGAGAGCTTCACTTGGGGCGACCTAAGAACAAAGCGTTTCATTTTGTTCAAAAAAATTTTCGCAGTTCAATTCCGAGATAAATGTCCAGTAAAACGGTGTCAGCGTTTTTTTTATTTATTGCCTGGTTTCGAATTTATGACTTATTTTATCCGAATGTTGGTCGAAAAACAGCATTTTTAACTTTGGTCGTCAATAAAATCGGCAAAACTCGACATATCAAAAAACGCTGACACCATTTTGCTGATCATTTATCTCGGAATCGAACTGCGAAAAAATTTGTTGAACAAAATGAAACGCTTTGTTCCTAAGTCGCCCCAAGTGAAGCCCTCGGGTTTTTAATTTAAAAATTCACAAATATTAACAGTTTGTGTTTATCGCGAAACCAAAGACACCATTGTATTCTACAAATTCATAGCTTTCTAACGATATCTTCTTTTTTTTTTGTGGAATAAATTCTGACGAATTGAGAGCGCTTTACAGAAATGACCCTGAAAACCTATACGAAGACCTTAACGCTGAATGTAAAAAGATGGGATGTAAGGTCGAAGTCTGTCGAAAGTTACCAATAAACTAAACAAAGGACGACGCATTTTTACACGCATTCTTACCTACACGCTAAAAGTAATCTTAACGTACAATATTACAAAGAACGACTCTATATCAAGAAGAAAAATGCGTGTGTGTAGGGGGGGGATTTCCCCAGGAGGGAAAGCCAGTTTACTAATAGCAAAAGTAAATTCTTTTAATGCAGTTATTGAGTTTTACTTTTATAATCAACACATGGCTTATTTTGATTTTAGATGACATAATGAAAAAATTTCTTGGACGACCGGATATAGCTGTTTATCCAAATGCAGGGAAAAGGGGCATAAAGATTTTTACTGATGGGGAAATAAAGCGTGTTAGTGGCTATGAACGCCTGTATAGAATTTTTTGGAACAAAAAAGCAGAGGAAGTGTGCACCAACAAAGTTTTGGTGAAGTGGACCAAGACCGCCATTGAAGGAATTATAATAACAGAGTGGACAATGAAGAAAACCCCTCTTATGAACAACCACGCAATGCAACTATTAAACAAAGAATATCCAAAACATGGGAAAAGACGCCAAAAACACAACACGGTGGGAAACAATCTCATGGAAATGCTACAGGCACACAAGCGTCTTTTGTACCTGGATGGAAAATTAAGAAATCTGAGGGAATCTAGCAACACAGAGAAAAAGAAAAAGAAAAAAATAACGGATATCGAAGTCCATATGAAAGCAAAGTTGACAGAATTAAAAAAGATCCAAGAATCATTACGGAAATCAATGGAGAATATGGCACGAGAAAAAAGCGTAAGTAACAATGAGATATCAGATGAATTGGAAGTTGATATGGACAAACTTGACAGACAAGAAATAGAAGTTCTTCTCCATCAAATAGAAGGGGAAAACGAAAAGATTATCCCAGATCAAACAAATCATTCTGACGAGAGCGACTCTTCTGTGGAAGATGTAAGAGAGCCGATACAGAGTGATAGCCAGCATTCCAGTCCTGCAAATAGCTTTGAAGATATCCACTCTGACAATAGCCAATCCGAAAGTCAGTCAATCTTGAAAAGAGAATTAGAGTCATCGCCTGGTACCTCCGGCTATTATGCACAAAGTCATATCAAATGGCAGCGCAGAGTTTCAGGAAACAACTCCCATGATTTCCATAGCAATGTCAGTTCTGAAAGATTTCTTGAGGAGAGTATGGATCCAGACCAAACAAGTTATTTTGACAACTCTTTAACAGATTTAACGAAGCCGATACAAAGTGATAGCCAGCATTCCAGTACAAGTAACTGTGATGGTTTTCATTCTAATGTCAACGATAGCCAATCTGATAGCGAATCAACTCTGAAGAGAGAACGCAGTCCTTTCAAAAGGCAACGTAAAGTTCCTGAAAACAGCTCCCAAAGCAACGTCAGTTCTGAAAGCGTTTTTGGTCTTAACGAGAATTACAGCGTTGAAACGGACAATCTTTTAGAAGAGATCCTTGGAGAGCTAGCCCAATATACCCCCATTCGACGGTAATTCCGGAAGAACATGACAAAAGTAATATTTAGTTGATAAACATGACAGTTGGCCTGTAATTTATAGAAATTACAATCAATCACAAGTTTTCCATGAATGGTACTGCTAGTCGGCAACTAACGCATTTTAAAAAATACGAATGCAATGATTGGGGATTTTACGTAATCTTCAGTGTAATGTATCGTATCGTTCAAAAATGTCATCTTTATGGACTATTTCAGTGACAAAGTTGTTAACCATAGAGATGTAGGTCGGGTGTAAATAGACGTAGTATATCCGACAGCGAGTTTGAGTGTTTCATCAGGGGATCCAAACACGAGAAAAGATGATGAAAGCACGAGGCTGAAGGCCAAGTGGTTGTATTGTTTCGAGTGTTTGGATTCCCATGATGAAACACGATGTACGAGTTGTTGATAAGGCATCTCAATCGAGCGATTTCAATTGAAAAAATGCAATTAAAACTAGAGGGTACTCAGATACTGCATATACCTCCGCCAGCGGGTTGTTAGAGAGGTTTAACAAGAAAACGAGCCATCCCGCTAACTTAACCAGGTTAGCTCACGAAATCAACACATGCATGTATGAATAAAATGCTTGATTGCCCTCGTACCAAAATTATGCAAAAATATTTGCATAAAGTAAGGTCGTTGGTCTATGGCCAACCCTTCTGCACACTTTCATGAAAATCGGTGCAATACTTTTTGAGATATCCTGGCAACAGACAAGACAGACAGACAGACAGACAGACAGGCAGGCAGGCAATACTTTTTGAGATATCCTGGCAACAGACAAGACAGACAGACAGGCAGACAGACAGACAGACAGGCAGGCAGGCCGGCCGACCGACCGACCGACCGACCGACCGACCGACCGACCGACCGACCGACCGACCGACCGACCGACCGACCGACCGACAGACAGACAGACAGACAGACAGACAGACAGACAGACAGACAGACAGACAGACAGACAGACAGACAGACAGACAGACAGACAGACAGACAGACAGACATAACCTCCTGGCGGAGGTAATAAACCCTCATGAGATTTTATTCATGAGTGAGTGTAAAATTTATTCAGAGATCTTAAGAATTAGATGAACATCGGTTCATCTAATATCTTGGGCTTTACTAGAGTATCCAATTTCAATCAGGTGATTGAATGAACTATTGTAATTGGCTGATTATACCAATAGAGTTTGAGATTACATAATAAAAATTTCTCTTCGTAATCGTGTAAGTACAAAAAATGATGGGAAAAGACGTGTAATTTTCTGTTGCAAACACTGTTTCTTTCCAAAAGCGTCCGTGCTTTTTTCCACCAATTTTGACGGTAAAAATATTCATGATGAAAAATTTTTGAATGACAAGATCTGATGACATAATAAGGCTTATTAATTTAAGTAAAACTGGCTATGGAGCTTAGTGAATAGCACGTAGGAAACGTTTAGGAACCTTTTTAAAGTGGAGGACAACTTCCAGGAATGGACTGAAAAGTGCTTCTGAAATAATTTCAAAAAAATTTTTTAAATTTTACTGAAAATACTGAATGTGCCCATGTGACTGCAGCAACAATGTAAATGTGTTGATTAGTTTATATTGAGTTTTTGTTATAGTGTTAGGACAAAGTTACTTTTTTCTGCACAATAGTTTTAGTTTTAACAAAAGAACTTTTGCGCATTTACCTTATTGCTTTGTTTTCAATTATAGAATAAATTGAAATACATTACACAATTGTAGCTATTGATATACCAGGCGGAAAGCGTAGTCTAGTCAAGAAGATAATTGCCCAGCAATTAATTTTCAAAAAAGTTTGGAAAAACCTAATTTAATTTACTAACGTTTCGTCACTATTCAAGTAACATCTTCAGAGTGATAAATATTTACACGATTTCGACTAATATACTTAACTGATACAAAAATAGATGTGATGAAATAAGAGAAGGAAATGGGAGTGAGTAGACAGGTGAGGAATCAATGATAGGGATTAAAATAGTGTTAAAGGAAAAGATCGGATATTGTTATTGAAAGAATGGTTGACTTGAGAGATAAATAAACGTTCTTTGATGAGAACATCAAGTTGAAAATTTCCTACGGGATGGTCATTATTCCTAGAATGAAATAAGACGGCTGAAAATTGAGAAATCGAGAGTGATCTCCCTTGTAAGGGCCGAAATCCCTTTATGATCTGAAATCCTCGTATGCATGTAAATGTCGGCAAGTTTCCCCTATATACAATGATTAGCATCAACAAAAGTGACGTAAACAACGAAAAAAGAAAATTCATTCCGCTATGCCGAGTTACCCGGGGAAAAGTGTTTATATGGGAAAATGTTTATCCCGCTTTGCCGAGATTCCGGCTGCCAAGTGCCGAGTTCTCGCCAGGGTGAGTTACCCGTCTGTCTCATATAAACACTGCGGTGGGAAAAACAGTGTTCGTTCTACCGACTGGGAACTCACCATGTGCCGAGGAACTCGGCTAGCCGGGTAACTCGCCTCCATATAAACAGGCCCTTATTAGTGTCATATAATTATGTTTAGGGTTCGGAAGTAAACTGGCCATACACTTGAAAAAGTTACAAAACATGGTTTCCGAAACCAAAGTTACTGTTATGTGTTCATACATGTCCAATATAACCATCCGTTTGCAGATGCTTACGGACGGTAAGACATGTTTGCAGATGCTTGCATTGGCTTTACGGGTCGTGCAGGTGGTACAGATGGAAGCAGCTGCTACGGGCGGTAGCAGGTGCTTACAGGTCGCACAGATGGAAGCAGCTGCTATGGACGGTAACAGGTGCTTTCAGATCGCACAGATGGAAGCAGCTGCTACGGACGGTAACAGGTGCTTACAGGTGATACGGATTGCACACTTAGTCTATACGCTTTACAGGTGGTACAGGTCGTGCAGATGGAAGCAGCTGCTACGGGCGGTAACAGGTTCTTACAGGTGGTACCGATTGGACACTTGACACTTACTCTCCTCACCTCCACTCTATGTGTTCTCTCCACTGTATGTGTTGCCTCGTCCTTACAAAAACCACACATCAACTTACTTTACTCTCCTCCACTGTATATGTCTTGACTCGTTCTTACAAAAACCCGACGTCAATTTACCCTCCTATCCTCCACTGTATGTGTTGCCTCGTTCTTACAAAAACCCCACGTCAACTCACTTTACTCTCCTCCACTGTATGTCTTGCCTCGTTCTTACAAAACCCGACGTCACTTTAACCTCATATCCTCCACTCTGTGTTGCCTAGTTCTTGGAAAAATCCCACGTCAACTTACTCTCCTATCCTACACTGTGTGTTCCCTCGTTCTTACTGTATCTCTTGCCTTCTTAAAAAACCCAACGTCAACGTACTGTATACGCGCACATAGTAGGGACTTTAAGATGCTAGGACAACGACGCCGGATAAAACGCAGGATACGCTAGTTTTACAATTTAAACGTCACGGTTAACTGACTATTATATCTCACATTTGAAGTCGGTTTAAAGCCTTAAAAAACGGCCCCAGTATTGCTAAAATTATTGTAGTGTCCGCGTTTAAGTCAATCTCAAGCAACAGCTCTCATCGTTTGGCCGTTGATCTTCTCCTGAAGACGTGAACATGTCCTAAGTGGCGTGGTATGAAGAACGAGGACGCTGTTCACATTATTCTGGAGGCTTAAAATTATTCATTTTCTTTGTTTGTCAAAAAGAATTCGTTTCTTTAGACGACGGCGTCGTTGAGCGTGACGTCGTGGCATCATATAAAACTCCCTAGTAACGTTTCCGAGCGTTTTCGTATTTCTCACTTTTCTCAACGGAATCGACAACCACTTCATTACTTCAAACACTACGAAAAGGCATGCACACATACACACTTCATATAATAATCGCAATGATTATTTACACGCTCATTACCTTTGCCCCATATTAAACTATCATGTTTCCTCAACGTTTCGCCACACAGTCATACATTTTACTTAACGTAGGCACTCAGTCAACTCATGTAAATACTCATGTTTATTACACGTCTTCACTCCTCAATGTTTATGTCCCTTTCATTATATTTTATAACCCCTTCACCCTCAAAACTATTCGTTGTAAACGTAAACCGGCTTTGTCAGACGAACAACACAAACATTTCATCCCACACAACGATAATTTTTCCTCTGAGGGTGTCCTTAATACGCATGCCTAAACTCTCACCGCTTTCTTGCGTTTTCTTTACACGCGCACCGCCTTGAAACTTTATACGCTTCTTTCCTTTCTCAATATTTCTCACTTCAAATATCACCTATACCACAAATATCACTCTCCCTTGACAATATTTCACATTGTCACTTCAACATATTCCATTTTTGCCGTCGCTTGTTACAAAATATGTACGCAACGCTGAAACTTGAAACAGAAGCAATCACAACGGGAACTTACACCCCCTATTCCTTAACCTTTCATCCCTCAAACGTATACTTGTCGTTGGACAGCGATTGTTCCAAAACTCGAAAACAACAACTTATTCGCTAAACGCTTCACCGCAAACGGAAGCATCAACAAATTATACATGTTTACTCACCTTAAAATTCATAAACCACAACAACACTCTTTTCAATTACGTTTCATAATGAAATATAAAACATTACACAACCTCTCACTACGTCACTTGGATATCAAAAACCATCAATACATATACATGTCAAGCTCATTAATACTTCATGAGCACAACACAAACGACAACACTACCCTATCTGTGGTTTCCACATCGCACGAAGAAACGGCATAAATTAAGCAAAATTTCTCCTTCATTTTTCCTTAAAATACTGATTTCTTTTACATGCAATATCATACACTCGGAGGACTCTTTCATCACGATATGCAAAAACCTGTACTATCTAAATTATTTTATAGATATAGATAAATATATATATATATATATATATATATATATATATATATATATATATATGAATAAATAAAGTAATGCTTTTCTACAACAAAAGAAATTATAACAGACAACCTTTTTATGATACTACCCTACGAAAGTATCACAGGCAATTCAATATTTCTATCAATTTATATACTCATGAATAGGGGAGTTCAAGGGTTTTTTCGCCATATTGCAAGGGGTGCAAAACCATTGGGGCGAGCGCGCGGCCATGCCTATTTATCCTTGTTAAAATCATGGCGAAACTCGCGAAGCAAGAAGGATATCTCTTTGTTTTTTTGTCGAATTCGTCTTTAATCGTCGTTTGGGTCGCTTTTCGGTGGGCTGGTATGTTCGTTCTTTGATTTTAGACCATTATCGCTGATAACCAACGCGTAGAAACGCTATAATACGAACGTTTCCTCAACTGAGGGGTGGCTGCGCTGTTATGACGGGCACGACTGAGTGACTATTTCATCAACGCAATGTAAAACTTTAGCTCCAACTCTCTTGTAAATCACTCGAACTTCAAGCGTATTGTAACGTAAGTAACCAGAGGTTCATCTTCGTCATCTGAAGTCTGAAATATCCTCCTCGTTATCAAACGAAGTGTATTATGTATATCTCCTTCTCGCAGGAAAGGGATACGTTTGGTTTATACGCGTGTTTACTTTTAATATCTACACGTTTTTAACTGGCATATACAGGGCAAACTATAGTTAAATACATTATTAGTATTAAATACTATTAAGTTAAAGATATAGAATCGTACATATTGATTGTATTTTTGTCGAATAAACGTGTAATTATTTTTAAGAACGAAGCAATTTTATTTGGGAAATTTGATACCAATGGTATTGAGGTATTGACGGCGCCTGATAAACAGGCGGAAAATACGGATATTCTAGACAAATGTTTGCTTATGCCAAATTTCTGCCGAAATCTGGTAATTTGGCCGCTTATTAAGAACCAAAATCTTAAGATAATACCTCTTCACCCAACATTCTGGATAGTGGGATACTGTGATAACAACAAACGCAGTACAGCGAGGCGTTTTGTCTCTGCTAGAATCGACAAACAGCCGCGTCCCGTGTCTGCCACAATGGCGCAGCCACCCCTCAGTTGAGGAAACTTTCGTATTGTAGCGTTTCTACGCGTTGGTTATCAGCGCGATAATGGTCTAAAATCAAAGAACGAACATACCAGCCCACAGAAAAGCGATCCAAACGACGATTAAAGACTAATTCGACAAAAACCGAAGCGATATCCTTCTTGCTTCGCGAGTTTCGCCATGATTTTAACAAGGATAAATAGGCATGGCCGCGCGCTCGCCCCAATGGTTTTGCACCCCTTGCAATATGGCGGAAAAAACCTTGAACTCCCCTATTCCCTACAAACGTGCGAAATACGTTACTGCTAACGCGCGTCACAGATGACACAACAAATGACACCTATCTCCCTAAAAAAATAAATTCCATTCCCCAAAACAACTCCTCTCTCCCACCCACCAAACGCATAAATTTATCCCAACAAACGCGTCATAATGTAACTTATAAACTCTTCCGTTGTGCATACTAAACATTCCCTCGCTGTTTATTCTTCAAATGCATGTTTATCTATTATCAAAATTATTTTTACACAACTTATCAAATTCATACCAATTAAGCGATAGGCTCAACATGCGGAAAACACAGAATTACAATAAGTAGCAAGAACGGAAGGCATACATGTTTTCATTAACAGGGTTTCACTTAGACTTGCTCCAAGTCTGCGAGCAAGTCTGCCTCTTGTTGTTTCGAGACGGGTTTGTTTCGAGATAAAAGGCGGTCGGCCACGGGAAGAAAAGCGGGCGAGCGAAATCCCGCGGGCGGAAAACCCGCGGGCGGAGGAAAAAGGAGGGAGGGAGAGGCAGACTTGTCTCCCTTGAAGAAATTCGAATCATATTATATATTCGGCGCGAAAATTGATTGACAAGTGTGCGGCAGACATCAGTGATGTACGGTGTCGATTTCACTGTGTTTTGACGCGCTGCATGGAGGAGAAAGAAAGTACGCCGACGAAAGTTCATTCTCGCCTAGATATTTCGCCATTCATCAACGCGGTTGTCACAAGACAGACCGATCGGGCTTCTTCCACAACTGTGTTTGATTTGCTTGACATGAAATCGAAGGCGTAAAGGGCAATTTCAAAGGTAAAGCTTTTACCAGACCGTATAGGGGCAGACATAAATACATCGCGCAGTTCATTCTCGCCTAGATATTTCGCCATTCATCAACGCGATAAGTGGAACTATCACAAGACAGACCGATCGGGCGTCTTCCACATTACAACTGTGTTTGATTTACTTGACATGAAATCGAAAGCGTAAGGGGTAATTTCGAAGGTAAAGCTTTTACCAGACCGTAGGGGCAGACATAAATACATCGTGCAGTTCATTCTCGCCTAGCTATTTCGCCATTCATCAACGCGATAAGTGGAACTATCACAAGACGTCCAGAAAGATATGCCTCGGCAACTTGCCTCTGCTGATCTCTTATCGTTCTATAACCACACTTATTGGCTCCGTAAATAATAGCATCCTTTATTGATCTCATTTTCGGGCTTGATCACTCTGTTACTGTGCACGTGTTGTTGCAGTGACCTTCACGTGATGTCACTGATAATCGATTATTTTCCAATGAGCAATAGGCCACGCCTCCAGTTGAAAATTCAACCGGTAAATTTGGCGCGCTGCAAGGGAAACAAGTCTGCCTCTCCCTCCCTCCTTTTTCCTCCGCCCGCGGGTTTTCCGCCCGCGGGTTTTCGCTCGCCCGCTTTTCTTCCCGTGGCCGACCGCCTTTTATATTCGCCATTTTGCTCGCCCGCGTCGCCACTTTTCACACGTACACCTTTAAATCAAAACATAACCCGTCTCGAAACAACAAGAGGCAGACTTGGAGCAAGTCTAGGTTTCACTTTACAAATGACTAGTCAACTTGCTCGAATGTCTCATTCAAAATTACGTGAAGCGCGAAAAAAACACGTTAAACAAAAATCATTAGGAGAAACAGAGTGTAATGTTTTAGAAAAATGTCTTTAAATACCAGAACGGCAGAAGGCGAAACACTTGTCACCTTCTTCCCTGTGAACGACGAAACCCCCATGTGTCCTAACAACGTGTTTACATATAAACGCCGGCCTGAACTCGCGGCCACCTTAATTTTCCATTTTAGTTTTGGTTTACACGACGCCGCTCGTAAAATTATATACCCTTGCTTTCACTGTTCTTTCAACATTTCTGTGAATTGCCTTACCACTCGTGGCCTCAGGAGAATCATTATTTTATATGTATTTCCCTGAGTGACATCTTTATCCCTAGCATATAACCCATACAGTCAGTCATCGAATGCCATATCCAATTACTTATACGCCTCTACTTCTCCTTCAAATATACTTAACTTTGCAATCGCGACACCATCTTCTTACTAAACATGCCATCTCCCTCTTCCGAAACTCATGTATTAACTCTTTTCCTGACGGCAATATACATAATATCCAAGCCCTTGTAAAACACAGATTAGGCAGCGGAAATACAACGCAAACGTCAAGGACATTACAATAACAAAGAAGATGAATAACTTTTTAGTTGCAATATAATGCAGATCATCATCACGTTCTTCAACACAACGTTAACTCGTGGGAAACGTAGTGCCAATTTACTTCAAAACATCTAACGACATCCTTTTAGAACCCCTATCACCTTTCACATTCCGTATTCAATACTATCAGTCTATGTAAATGATTCCTGCTTTCTCCTACATACGAAACTTCACATTGTCGGCTTTCTCCTTCTTTTCTTACCCTCACAACACACAAAATAATTCATCGTAACACCTTTGACGTAGAACTCTTACTTCTCGAAAATCTGACATTATATTTTCCTCTGGAAAAGCCTCTCCCATCTGTACCACCTGTAACCACTTGTTACCGTCCGTAGCTGCTGCTTCCATCTGTACCATCTGCACCACCTGTAAAGGCTATACACTAAGTCCCCCATCCGCACCACCTGTAACCACTTGTTACCGTCCGTAGCAGCTGCTTCCATCTGTACCACCTGTAACCACTTGTTACCGTCCGTAGCAGCTGCTTCCATCTGTACTATCTGCAGCACCTGTATACCTTATACACTAAGTCTTCCATCCGTACCACCTGCAACCACTTGTTACCGTCCATAGCAGCTGCTTCCATCTGTACCACCTGTAACCACTTGTTACCGTCCTTAGCAGCTGCTTCCATCTGTACCATCTGCACCACCTGTATACCCTATACACTAAGTCCCCCATCCGTACCACCTGCAACCACTTGTTACCGTCCGTAGCAGCTGCTTCCATCTGTACCACCTGTATAGCCTATACACTAACTCTCCCATCCGTACCACCTGTAAGCACTTGTTACCGTCCGTAGCAGCTGCTTCCATCTGTACCACCTGTAACCACTCGTTACTGTCCGTAGCAGCTGCTTCCATCTGTACCATCTGCCCCACCTGTAAAGCCTATACACTAAGTCTCCCATCCGTACCATCTGTAACCACTTGTTACCGTCCGTAGCAGCTGCTTCCATCTGCACCACCTGTAACCATTACATCACTCTTGTTATCACCCAACCACCTGTAAACACATCTATCTTACCGTCCGTAAGCAGCTGCAAACGGATGCCTATATTGGACATTACTCTATGTGTTGAGAGGTCTCTGAAACTTTCTTTCTGAAACTTACCTGATTAAAATACTTTTATTTTTACCATTTATTACGTTTTGACTGATGATCGATTCCAGTATCTTTATCATGACCGTTCCTCCCTGACGAAGGGCCTTCCCTCGAAACGTTAGAAAACTACGTTCAATAATTTCGGCAGTACTCAAACCTTAAAATATTTTGATTTGTACAGTAGTATTTCAACACTGCCTAGGCAGCACACTACTTTTAGGACACCGAAACTTTCTTTAGAAGACTAAGACTTAAGGCACATTTTCACAATAATTCCTCCATCCAACAAAAGGATGTTTTTGAGGCTGCTAATCCTAAAAAATCTTCCTGGTCTCCTCCGGAAGGCCAATTTGGCTCCCTTGATCTTTTCATTCGACAATGTCGACATGATATAGATCAGCTCCCACCTTTTAAGCCCAAAAGGCCATCTAATCTCAGCTCTAGTGAATTAAGTGCTTTAAAATCATTGCGTAGCCGGAATGATATTGTCATCAAACCTGCTGACAAAGGTGGTGCTTTGGTTGTCTGGAGAGCTGATTTGTACCGCAAAGAGGCTCAAAGGCAACTAAACGACACTACTTTTTACAGCAGAGTTGATGGTGATTTGACATCCCAACACAACACCACCATTCGATCCACCATCAACAACCTCATCACCACTGGGGAATTGCCTGATACAGCAAGCAATCTCCTAACCACCACTCCACGCACACCTGTCATGTACTTCCTTCCCAAAATTCACAAACCCAACAACCCAGGCAGACCTATAGTGTCTGCTTGTGGTTGCCCTACCCAAGCCATTTCATCCTACCTTGACCACATCATGGCGCCCTTGGTTAAGAATTTACCTTCTTACATCAAGGACACCAAACATGCTCTGAAAATTTGTGACCGCATTAGTTTTTAGGGTTCACATCATTTCATCTTCACCATGGATGTCAAATCACTCTACACTGTCATCCCGCATCACGATGGTCTTCAAGTACTTAAATATTTCTTTGATCAACGCACAACTCGGGAGCCATCGACCGCTACTTTGTTACGCCTGGCCGAGTTAGTGCTCACCCTCAACAATTTTTCGTTTGACGGTGAGCATTACCAACAAGTTAGTGGTGTAGCCATGGGTACCAAAATGGGCCCTAACTATGCCAACTTATTTGTTGGTTATGTGGAAAAACAAATCTTTGAACAATACACTGGTTTCCTACCTGACTACTATGGTCGGTTCATTGATGATTGCTTAGGCACTGCATCATGTTCGCGCGCTGACCTGGTTTGCTTCATTAACTATGTTAATGACTTCCACTCAGCACTCCAGTTCACATGGGAGATCAGTGAGACTAGTGTGTCGTTCTTAGATATTCTTATCTCCATTAATGGTAATAAGCTGAGCACTTCTGTCTTTTACAAGACCACTGACTCTCATAGCTACCTCCTCTTCTCCTCTCATCATCCTAAACACACCAAAACTTCCATTCCTTTCTCTCAATTTCTTCGTCTTCGCCACCTCTGCAATGAAGACGACGCTTTCAATGCCAAATGTTTGGAAATGAGAAACTTTTTTGTTAATCGCGGTTATCCTTCCCACCTCTTAGACACTGCCTTACACAAGGTCTCCAACATTTCCCGTTCAGACACCTTAAGCGAACCTTTGGCTACCATTTCTAATGAAAAAGTACCTCTAGTTCTCACTTTTCATCCCTTCAATTTCAAAGTAAGGGACATCATTAGCCGCAATTTCGACCTCATAAAAAATGACACAGAAACATCTTCCATTTTCTCTGAGGAACCCCTAGTATCTTTTCGGCATAGCAAAAACATCCGGGAAAACGTTGTTCACAGCTCACTGCAGCAAGCCTTGGTATTACATGTTGGCACCGGCTCTTGCTATCGTGGTAGGTGCAACACCTGTAAATATTTAGACTCCTCAATTTCAATTTCGGCTCCAAGATGTAGGTTCAACATAACCCATAGTTTCACTTGCACTTCCTCCAACCTCATTTACTGTATCTCTTGCAGTAAATGTCCCATGCTTTACATCGGAGAAACTGGAAGACGTTTAGGTGACAGGTTTGTCGAACACCTTCGTGATGTCAAAAACAATGTGCAAAACAAACCTGTTGTCAGGCACTTCAACAGTGCCAACCACTCCTTTTCCAACATGAAAATCTGCGCCATTCAGCCCATTACAGGTTGTAATGATACTCGTCGTAAACAGGAAATGCGTCTCATTTACAAACTTGGTACCATTCACCCTCACGGCCTCAATGAGCGATTCTCTTTCATTTAGCTCACTCCACCACCATATTCCATACCTTTTCCTTAACCTTTTTCTGATGATTTAAATAGTAATTTATAACCTGTTTCTTTGCCTACTTGCAGGTAGCTGACCCACAAATTGGGTCAGCACCTGCACACAGGCTAAAATTACATATTAATTTATTTGTTTACTTTGTTTTTATTGGCTTACATGTGTTTACCTGATTCCCATTGTAGCTCTGCTATAAATACGCGTGACCACATGTGAGTTGTTTACTAATTTCTCCTGACGAAGGGCCTTCGCTCGAAACGTCGAGAAGATTTTTCTCTGTTTTTCAGGCCAACGTGACTTAACCCTGGTAATATTTTATTTCACTGTTTGGTTTATCATGAACAGGTAGGTTTCTGTCATTGACTATATATAGTCCTACTACATAAATTTCCAATTTAACCGTGCTTGGACAACAAAAATCCAATATAGGTATAATCCTTGTTTATAAGTGTATATTGTGAGCGAAACTTCTCAGAGGACTGAACTATAGATCCATCAGGAAGTAATAGTCTTCACAAATCGAACTTGACGTATGTATAGTTTTGCGTGAAAATTCTGTGTATTGGCAAATCATTAAATGGCTGTATAGAAATAGTCAGCTCCCTAAAAATGTTTCACAAAGCAAAGAGATGCATGTATGCAGGTAAACAATTGGACATCCACCAGTATTACACGACACAAACATATGAATGAGCTTTGATATGACTTAGTGAATAAATTAAAGGTTTACTGTGTATAGAAACTGCTATCAGAATAGATTTCCGTCTTGGTCTGATGACCTGATGTTCAAATTTCTATCCCCAGGCAATTGCAGTAGCCCCCTCGGAGACTTGCGATTATGCACCTCCCCCAATCGGGTAAATAAAGGCCCACCCAAAAATTCAGTGTGCCCACCCACAAAATTTTGCTATTTCCTCTTTTCATGTTTAACTATTTAATTTGGCATAGTACATAACCTGGACTGGACTGGACTCGTGGACTGGACTCGTGGACTGGACTCGTGGACTGGACTCGTGGACTGGACTCGTGGACTGGACTCGTGGACTGGACTCGTGGACTGGACTCGTGGACTGGACTCATTATTATTATTAATTATTATTATTATTATACAATACTGATACAATCTCGACTGTGATTGGCTAAAAACCTACAGATAATTCTTGATGTCTTGCCTCCTTACAAAATATAAAAAATTATCTGTAGCTATGGTGCGCTGGCCAGCAGTTTGAACAAAACAAACATGGCGGGCGTCCTTAGGAGTGAATTGGCACGATTTGTTGACGTTAAAACGACCAAGAAAAAACAAGCGAGCTACACATACAGCTGTTAGAGTTTAAAGCAGTGTTTGAAAGAGAAAATTGTATTTGAAAGCGAAAAAAGTTAGCGAACCTCGAACTGAAGACGGTATAAATATTACTAGTTTTACCTAACTTGGTAAAAAACGTTCTAAATGCTTCTACATTTATAATTGTATAATAAAACAATTATTGAATTCGGTTATCGCATGATATCATGAACTTCTTTTTTTTAAGTTTCTGTCAATTCCCCGACTCGATCGTTGTGTCAGGGAGAATAGTCTTTCCACACAAAATAACAAACTCAAAAGTTGCAACTTGAGAAACAAAATATGTCACGGCAGATTCAGCCGAAAGGAACTTATTTATATTATTAACTTGAAAGTATACGTTCTTTTCAGGGGGAGGTTGGGTATAGCGTATGATTAATGTAATCTCGCAAATTAAAATCTTGACTAGCTAAATAAATCAACAATGCATATAAACACAAAACTAAGTTTATACCAAATGTACGTCAAAATTCACGCGCTCCCGACTGATTGCGTGTGAATACTCGCATCTAATATATAATAAACTGTAATAACGCTAAGTTCCTAGCAACTAAGTAAAAGTTCTTTGAGTTCAGCTCTGTTCGGGTGCCTACACAAAATTTGAATTACTTATATACAGCTACTCGTATACATTGTGCACACGCTGTATATTTCATGTCATAAGTTTAGATAGTTGTTCGTAGACTGTTTGCAATGTAATGCCTGTGAAGCGGACCCAAATGTGAGATAATATCCTTCGGAAATTGCAACAAGCTGGGTAGAAAGTGCGGTTGCTTCTTCTGTATGCACTGAACATTCGCATGAAAATATACATTGCTAAGCCCATCGCTCACTCGTCGCTCTCCTTCTTTTCTGTACTCACGGCAAAGCTTTGTAACGATGACTAAGTCGCTTGGTGGAACATTTGTTAGACCCGCCACCTTTATGAGATTGCTGCAACCATAACAACGGGAAACTCTGGGATCACAAAATTGTAAGAGATACAGTATAAACATACCAGGAGGTGGATTGGGCCTGGGTACCGTTTGCAAGGTGGGGAAAGATGAAGACGCGGATAGCTGTGTTCACTGTTGCTGGATCAGTTGGAAGGGAGAATGGATTGTTATCCTGATAACGGATTGTAGGTGCAGCGAGTGAGGTCTGGGCTGATGTCGTCTGTGTCCATGCTGGCTGTTCGACTGTGGAAATTGGTTGAGAAAATTTGCCCGAACTGAACTGGGAGACACCAGGCGCTGAGAGTGGGTTTGGCGTTGATCGTGCGACGTATGTTTCAACAACAGCTTTTTTTGGAGCGTTTGCTGGTCCTTTTCGTCGCTGAGATGACTTGTGGGCTTTTTTACCTCGGCCTTTTGGCATGCCCATGTTTGCCAACGACGTAAGATTAGGTCTTGCCGACGAGGCATTGAAGACATCGAGGTGCTCCTGAAGCACGTGGTTGTGCTCTGCAACTGCGACCACATGACTGCAAAGCTTTAAGGAGGAAAACCGAAGGCAGTGTTTGTCGCATTCAAATGCGATATTGTCCCCAGTTCTCCCTGTTGCCATTCGTTTCACCAAGTAGGGTTTGCTGGGTTTGGCTTGATTTGAAACGTAAAAGTTAGCGATTGCACCAGAAGATCCTGGTTGTTCTTCGGACAGCAAATCAGCACCATCTGCGAAAATTTCTTTGACCAAAGGATACGGAATTGAAAGAATCTTGCTATTCGCGGGAAGGACACTAAGCGAAGTTGATGCTTTGCCATTCACATCAAGGAGACTACTTAGTGCAGAAGGCCGTACATCAGCCCTAAAAAATTTTGCATGCACCGCCTTCTTCTGCTCTTCGGTTTTCTTGAAGAAGGCAACATCTTTCACGTGCAAGTCAGTGTACTCGTCGGAAAGGCGCAATTCTCCTCGTCCGATCATTGCAAGTTCTTCTTGAGCCCTCTGACGCTTTTCAAGGGCTTGGCAGTGACTTATAAACTCAGGGATCGACATTTTCTTCTTATTTCCGGGTGTGTCCCGCTTAAGGACAGAATTCATGCACTCGTTAGCATTCTGGTTGTACACCTCTGGTGGGAAACCGAGCCCTGCCATCGAACGAATATTTTGAGTCATAGTTTCCCTTATGAGGTCTAGCTTGCTCTTCTCAAAGTATGAGACGAATTCCTTTCCTGCTTTATGTCTGCTGCTCCAAGTTTCTTTCGGACTCTGATAGGCGTCTGTTAGCTCGGTTGCTGAGGTGCAATCAACCAGTCCTTTGATTTGTGTGTTCTCCAACCGCTTCCCAAATATCTCTGTCATATATTCCTCCGCGATCTCCTTCGGCACGTTAAGCTTAGCAAGCTTTCCTTTCACGTTGTCCTCCATGTGAATGTCACAGAGTAGGTGAACAGCAGACGGAAAGCCAATATTTAAAGCTTCCTTGAGAGACTTTTCACCATCTGAGCCAGTTACAAGGACACTAGAAAGGCGTGGATTGCTTTTAACCATGGAGAACGGTAAATTTACGTATGAAGAAAAGGTTTTCCGTTGATGGATAAGAACTGGCCCCATCCTGACTGGATTTGTTTCTTTATCGGTTTTTAATAGTAGGTGGCGATAGGTGGAAAGGGTTAGGTTAAATTCTCCAAGGTTAAACGTCGGATCCACGCCAAAAATGCAAAACGATTCAGGATTACAGCAAAAGCGTTCGATATCTTTCAGCTGTTGGTCGGATGCTAATAGAACGGAAAATTCTGGTGCCGCTATGACTTCACGTACAAACTTTATGTTGGCTGTGTCGTCGTTTTTACAGCGCTCTATCACTTCAAGAAGCGGATCGCTTCCAGTTTCATTGCCACTACTGCTTCCACTAGCGCGATAATGCTTGGCTTGTCGAATATTTCGCGCAATTTCTCCAGAGGATTTAACGGATTTAACGTTCATCAAGCCCCCAGCTTCTTCTAGATCGACGAAGATGGAGGCAGAGGGCTTCGTATTGGCGGTGATGGACTTTAACCTTTCTTTTGTAGTAGCCATAGTTCTATGATATGGAGCTGCTGTTTTACTTTTGCTATTGCCATGGGGGTTAACTTCTATTTCGTGCTCATTATTGTCGAACTTATACTGAATGTATACCAGTGGATAAATCTCTTGAGTCTTTAATCCTAGAACAAGAATAATACTAATTAAAATTATGCAACAAATTGAACAGTATACATAGAAAGTACAAGCACTTATGGGATTCATCAGGCTAATTACAGTCGAAAAAAGATTATATGATCGTTTTCATCTGACGTCACGGCGGCCATATTGGTGTACCAAAACAATGAAATGGCGGCCATATTGGTGTACGGTATGGGAATTAGCTCTTTCTTATTCAAATATTTCGTATTGTTTCACCACCCCAATCGGGCCACCGATCACGTGAGTGAAAACGATCTATAGATAGTGCAACACAGCGAACATATAGCCACGCGACCAACATCAATTTGACACGAAGCAGCAAATGACATTATATGATATCCACACAGGGACGGATTTAGAGATGTGGATAGGGTGGCTAACCACCCCCCTTTCCGAATACAAAAAAAATAAAACAGTTCATCTAGTTGATTGTAAATTTGTAATATAAAGTACAAATAATCCAAATATGTAACTTTTTTCTAAGACCTCATTTTAAGACCAAACCGGATTACATTTTAAGACCAAATGTATATATTCTACACTCGAATTTTCCTTCACCAAAAATCCCTAGAACATGCTATGTAATCGAGTGAAATGCCCAATATTACTTCTAATAAACCCAATTCTCTTCTGGCATTACCACTTTAATATATACAGAACTCACTATCAAGCTCTCGGCAACGGCCTCCGTGGCTCAGTGGTCAGAGCATTGCATTAGAATCGCAAGGTCGTGGGTTCAATTCCTGCCGGAAGGCCTTGTGTTAGTTGTATTTTTCGCAACTGGTCCCAGTTTGGTCTTAAAATGTATATATTCCACACTCAAATTTTCCTTCACCAAAAATCCCTAGAACATGCTATGTAATCGAGTGAAATGCCCAATATTACTTCTAATATATATATATATATATATATATATATACTTAACGCGTGAAACTCGGAGTAGCAATATTCATTTTTTAAATAAAATCTATCTTGCTCTACCTTCAGAAGTATCGAGTACTCTGTCGTCTATTGTAAACGACTATTTGAACTATTATTATTACTCGGGCGACCTGTGGTCGGACGAGTCTAGGTTTCGGCTTTTCTTTTCCTTTTTTTTTTGGGGGGGGTGCGGGGGGGGGGGGTGTTCCACAAAATGGCATTATTGCATCATCCCATCAGGCCTTGCGAAACTGTAAGGCGTGCTCCATTTTCGATTTTTCGAGTTCTTCTTTTTGACAGCTTTGCCTTTGATCGAGTTGGGTTGAGGTGGTTTCCGCGGTATTAGTGAATTCATCAGTAGTTGATCAATAATGTTGCTAACAAGGTTTGTCCATGAAGACAGAATAGACGAGTATATTACAGATGGGAGAAAATGTTCAAAATGCCGTGTTGACATCAGTACCTAGGAAGCCTTGACTTGAGGACTAGGGGTACAAGAAAGAGCCACATAATATCAAAGAACATATACGTACTGTTTACCTAGTATTAAATGCCTTGCCGCTTGGTCCAACAACTACGAAACACATGTGGTAGGCACCGAATATTGCAAACGTTTATATGTATTAGTCGTCTCCCTATCATGAAGGTGTCTTTCGGAACCATCGCTTGAATATGCCGAATTCAGCACTATAGATTTTGTCTAGTCTACTGAAAGTATTAAGATCGTTTAATTATTCGGCTAAATGGGCTTGTTTACGCCAAATCGCTTCATGGAACCAAGTACTTCATATAAGACCATATATAGAGAATTTGTGTCGAGCGCCCTTCTGATCATGAGAGTTTTGCGTCTTGTTATTATTTTATATATATATATATATATTATACCTAAACTGTAAATTGTCCAGTCAGAAAGCTTGATTTGTACCGTGTGACCAGTCAATTAATCATCGAATTAATATTCCCCGCTGCAGCGGGGAATATGCTTCGTGTACCACGAACGGACGATTCAACCAAGCTGTCAACTATGGCGGACTTTGGCGAGACAAGAAAACGTTTCGCCTGAACATTCAGATGTTGACAAGAAGATTGTTAGGTTACAAGAAAATAAGGATTCAGGGAATACAAATAAAGCAACATATAAACAATGCATCCAGAAGCCTTGAGACGACAACAGAATGGAAGCAGACAATGAAAAGCGGACAAAAGTTAAGCTAAGCGAACTTTATTAACATTATTTCAGCTTTTTTTGGAGAGATTAATATGTTTCGGTATAATATATAATTTATAGACCTTTCGCTTGGGGAATTCGATGAAATATTACCCCTCGGGATGATATATCATATTTCGGGGTAATATTTCATCGAATTCCCCTCGTTCCAGATCTATAAATGCCACATATACATCACAGTATATTATTAAAAAAAGCATAAATGCTTACGTAAATGCTTAACGTCACATATTCTAGGTTTTCCCAGCTACGCAAGTCGCAAGCCAACAAAAAAGAATATGACATTTTGAGACTTCTCTGATGATTAATACAAGTATGAAGAATCATTTAAGCGACATAAATTTTTTTGTTGCATTTCACCTTTAATATAGTGGAATTTCTTCGTCCCTATATTAGTCTTACCTGTCATATGACAAACAATACGGGAAAGGTCCTTGGAGCTGTTGTTACGATAATACCCTTTGACCACCTTGAAAACATCTTTATCCGAAGGTAAAATAACAGAAACTTCCTCGGAATCACCATATTTCCATTTGTAAAAAGACGTCTTGGTCCCTGTCTGAGTCCAGGCTCCCATGTCGTCTGATAGCACATTTTTTATATGACCAATGTACTTGGAAGTGACATCAACCACAAATGCCACATTGTGACTTATCGACGTAGGTACCACTTTAGCGACGCTCTTACTATCGATAGTTAGCTCTTTAAGGTTGTTGACTATATCTTTGGTGGAAAGTCCATTTGGCAAACCACGTCCGAACACTGGCAACAAGTCATTCTCTTTGTAATAATCTTGTTCGCTTTCAACGGTATTAGACGATTCGTCGGTACTGTCGTCGGAAGGTATGGCCGAGTAGGGCGAATCAGCCCGCTACAGTACAAAAATAAATTCGAAAAGATTATGGTGGTGCTGTTCTTTATACCAAAAGCATAGTTAATATAGGCCAAAATATACTAAAACATCAACAGTAACTCTTCGTTACGAAAAAAAAAGAAGTGAAACACTAAAAGAAACTTATAACTTAACTTCAGCTTACCTTTATTAGTTGTGGCTTTACATCACACGTTTCGTACTCTTCGCGTTTTATCTCTCCCTCAGGAGAACTGGAGATACAACGACGCCTATAACAGTAAAGGTTATGAGACGGCATAGTGAATTGAATCGACTCAGCAAATACGAACCATCGCATGGATTTTATTCAAAATATTTTTTACAAACCGTTTCGGCATTGGCATTGCAGTTTCTTCTATATCGCTGCCAGAATCCACAACAATCACATCACTAGGACTCGACATAGTTGCAGCTAGAACATGCGAGTACGAGTACAATAATTTAACAAGAAGGACATATATGTTGCAACAACGATTAGGTCTTTTTACTTCCGGTTAGGTCTCCAAAACTGGACTTTGGCGCGAAATAAATAAATAATCGTCGTCGCAATATGACCCAATATATGTTCTTGTTCTGAACGACATTTTGCTTGAGTTGTCGAGTGTATTGCTTTTTACTGAAGGAAACAGAACATATACCAAAATTGGTATCCCAGTGTACCGGTTTTCTACTATCCAAATAACTAACTATCCAAATATCGCTGTATATTTGTACTCGTTTTTAGCGTTATTTATTTGGACAGTTTTTAATGCAGTTGTATAATAAGGCGTCATATTTATCGGCAGATGGATGGTGCGATTTCAATGGAAGCCAGAACACGATGACAAAGTTTTTTTACGCCGTGATAGCGTGAAGTTTAATATCACAAGCGAAACCGTACAACACCAGGTCTAGTAGACGGATTTCAGTCATTTCAATCCGACCGCCTTAGCACTTTTATTATTTAATATGAAAGAGTTCGATAATGATTTAATAGATCGAGATGGATGAAAATAGATCCTCTGAAATTGATGTTGAATTCGACGAAATAACCTAGGCGCTTTATACCGATATTAAAGAGCCGTATTGACGAAGCAAAAGAGAAGTTTATTCAGGAAAAAAGAAAAGCGAGAGCTCAAGAAGGAGAAGTCATGCAGCAGCCGAAGAAATGCGGGTACAAGCGATTCATTCAACCAGTATGACCAGAACTGTGACTCTTTTTATTAGTTTTCTCAAACTCATTAATAATTCATAAGATGAAAACAAAGGAAATCAGTACCGAGACGGTTAACTGGATAGAATTTTGCCAACTTTCAACCTGATTTTTTCATAAAATACTGATTTGTTTGAGAAGCCGATGAAACACTCGAAAGAGTGCATCCTCTATCCAGTCACCTCGAAGTTGGTTAAAAAATATCCTGCACTATTCACCTGCGGGCAAAACAAAATGGTGACCAGTTTTGCTTTGTTTACCGAAGCAGGAGATTTTGTTGATAAACGCGGCTGATGTAGTAGAATAGTAGAATAACGAGAAAAGTCAACAAAATTAAGTAGAGGATAATTTTCTAGCCATTAATTTATTCAAAACTTGTAAAAACTGTTTTATCGACAAATATCCTAGCGGCCGTGTCTTGTATGAGAATATCGAAAAATAAAAGAATGTTAATATACTTGTTATTTCATTTATGAGGTATATTATGCTAAACAATTATTCACCTCAGTGTCGGTGAATAGTGTAGATAATCACCTTGCCACTTCGTGGCTCAGCGAATATCCAGCACTATATTCACCTCCACTTCGGTGAATAATTGTTAAATATTTCTAAAAAAATTTAAAAAAATTATTATTATTAATAATATTAATAATATAAATAATAATAATAATCTTAATAATAATAATAATATTATTATTATTATTGTTATATACCAAAGACTTTCGTTTGCCAAAGATGAAATCCTATTGGTCAAATCATGGTCACGTGTTGT
>CAXIUP010000179.1:5000-32500 GCA_964035015.1 Corallium rubrum | reverse complement strand
TCAAACCATGATTTGCCGTTTTAGTCATTATATCAAACCATGAATTGCCGTTTTAGTCATTATATCAAACCATGAATTGCCGTTTTAGTCATTATATCAAACCATGAATTGCCGTTTTAGTCATGATTTAAAGACGGCAATTTCATTATTTGAAATCAGGAACCGCTGTGTATTAAAGTGATGATTTCATATAAACAATCATGACAATGCGCTATTTTGTTATATCAAACCATGAATTTTCACTTAGTCTTGGTTTGATATAATGCAATACGACACTTTAAATTATATCAAACCATGACTTGCACATTTACACATGGTTTGATATAATGCCATTTGGTGCGCCATCTGTCCAAAAATCAATTTATGCTAATATCCGGTTTAAGGAGACTGAGAACTAACGGCCAAAGCGCGCCAAGATTGCGAATCCCTTCGGACTTCGGTCGAGAATTTCGTTTTCTTGAATCTCTTCATCGATTTAATTTCTCCAAATGGACAACAACGAACAAGAACTAGCGGGTGCCATATCTAGAGCTGTAGCAGGAGCTGTGAGCTCTGTATTGGCTCAGAGACCCGCATCGGTGACAAATACAAATACGGTCGTCACAGAAGCTGAGCAAATATCACGAGTGTCAGATGCTGATCAGGTGCGTATGGCTAGACTATAAAAGGTAGATAATTAATAAAATTGTTTACGTCTACGTACATGTCTCATGTTTGAACAGAAACGAGCCTTCGGTGTGATCATTTTAGGCTGTATTATATTCGCTTATCATTAATATTAATTAAGTCTTAATTCTATTTAACATAAAGCCCGCTTCTAATCGGAGGGACCGCCAACGAGACAACATTACCCTCTATATTTCAATCGATTGGTAGAGCAAACAGTACTCAATCACAGCGCCAAAGACCCAGAGGCGGATCCAGAGGGGTGCTATCGTTGCTTGAGCAACGGTCAGAATTTCCAAATTAATTTATTCAGTTTCTTAGATTCAATACAGTAGTGAATTGGCAGGCGAGTATTTATAATTTTTAGTTCCTAACGTGACTCACTTCCGCGGCGATACGCAATTATTTGCGCGAAAAATGCAGTGAATTATGAATTTGGATCTCCTTGGAACCCGAGAACGCCCGAGCCTGTCTAAATCATTAGCCTGTGTAGCAGCCCGCACCTTTGGGTTCTGGCTTTGTTAGGCTAGTTAGCATCGATTGTGCAAATGGCGGGAGCAACGGTTGATGCTAAATTTAGCTTTTCTGAGCAACAGCATAGGGATGCTGGCCAATCAAATGATCAGATTTAGTATGCTGAGCAACGGTGAGCAACGGTAGAGAAATAAGCCAATCATGTTTCTCCATTATTCGGGTCTCAGATGATCCGAAGTAGCAACGCACGATATTGCCACATATTGTGATCACTTTCACAGACTGATTCTCGTCTCGTTCAGTGTCAGTGTTCTTTTCAGTTCGAAATGACTTCGAACAGCGTTTTACAACGATTGTTGGATGTGTTTGATGGGGGTGATTCACCAGCGATAAAGGAGGAGAAGCTAACCGCTCTGAAGCATTACTGTGAGCAAATGATTGCTTCTGAAAGGAAGACAGTTCCCTGTAGCTGTGATCCGCGCCATGTATCTGTGTCAGTTCGCGAAGCTACAGTTTCCGCGCAGCCAGGAATCGCGCTGCCGAAACTACTACCCAGTAAGGTAGGCATGTTAAATAGCTCATGAATAATATATACATAAATAATGGTAATTACCTCAGTTGGGATATTGTTTATATTTTCAAATACTCGACTGCCAGCCCTGTCTGATCTGATCAGACAAGCCAGGCTTCGGTTAATTATTATTAAATGTATTATTATTATTTGTCTTGTGCAAGTGTGTGTTGATTTTGACATTTCCAACGAATAATAAAATGCTGTAATGTCTGTATGTCTTTAGTGTACCAGTCGCATATACAGCAACACAAATAAATTTTGAATAACTAATATCAAAGTTTTTATTGTATAATTATGAAATATAAAAACAGACTTGCTGTATAGCTCTTGTCTCAAAGACTCAAACGGCATAGTAATTTAAGTTAGCTGATTAACCCATTGCTGCTTAGGCTGTCTGAAGGTTCTACCTTGGACAAGTAAAATTGTCTTGCATTAGACAGAGTAAAATATTAAAGGCGCCAGTTCAGGTAGCAATGGGTTAAAAATATCAAGACTGCAGATTCAATTTGAGAAACATTCTGTACTCTTGATACCAAATGCTTTGGGTTATAATTACATATCCAATTAAATTGTTTTTAAATGTTTCAAGTATTGGGTTAGCTGTCTGTCAAGATATTATACTATGGCATCTGCAGTATTTTACCCTGAATAAGTTTAGATATTTTCATTTGCTGTACAAAAGGAGTAACTTGCATGGTTTTACTTATCTAATGATTACTAGATTGGTATAGAATTATAATGACTGCCAATACATGTATAATAATGTTGGAAAATTCTAAATTCTACAGGCTGGCAAATACAGTGTATTGCATGTTGTATTAAGTTTGGTATTCTAATACTCATTCTAGAACTTTAGAGGATGGTAATTGCTTATACAATGCTTGCTCTCTAGCCCTCTGTGGCAGTGAGATTATAGCTAAGTATTTGTGTTGCCTTACAAGTATTGAGCTTTACACCAATCCTTGTTATTCATCGCACCACACCCATTGATTGAACTTCAGCACAATAAGGGTGCATTTTGCAAGTCAAGTAAATGCCTTTGCCATGTTCCTTTGTGATGTTGCACTTGATGTTTCTACAAAAAGGGACCCAAATGTTGCTGTTCTTGCAGAAGCTTCGAACAATGCACACCATCGCACTTATTCTTCATTTCTATGCATGTTGGCATTATCGAGTGCTATTAAACTTCCCATTGAATCCTATGGAAAGTTGAAATGTTGCCTTTAAAATTGAAAAAAAGAAGCCTTCCAGAGTGACTTAAAATCTCCCTCAGAACGCGGGAAATGCGTTTTTAGAGGTCCTAATTTTCAAAATTTTCGAGGGGGGGGGGCATGCCCCCGCACCCCCTAGATATGTGTACCACACCTGAATAGCAACGGTCAGATTATATTCTGGATCCGCCTCTGAGACCGGTGCCGGTGGCGAAGCGGCTCAAACGAAGCGGGTATAGTGGAAGAAATAGGACTGTGACTAAGGACATAGTGTGTCTTCCACCAAGCGAGGATGAACTTATCTCTGTGCCTCGTAATGCCAGAGGTCAACTTGCAGAAAGGGGACTAATTGGGAAATTATCTCTCAACACGATATGGACTGCTGCGCAGATTGAAGAAGAGGTTTCAAGCGTTTTTCGATCAGTGTTTGGGATGACGGAAGGCATTTTGCTTTATGTTTATTTGAGGTAACCACAACAAATAAGTGTATTTGCTTATTTTTATAACCTCATCAATCATCACAAATCTTTATAGGGGAGAAGATACTATTCTTTTTAGGGTACTCTAAGGGAGTTGTCATTTATGGGGAGGGGGTTTGGCTAATGGGGGGGGGCAAACAAAGTTTCACTCCCATATATAGGGGGGGTCAAAAAAATTTGAGCCTTAAATACATGTCTAGAGTTTACATGTTTAGGATCGTCATGAATGCATGAAATGACCTTTTTGACGATTTGCTGAATATTATAATTTTTGTTAATTATTAATAGGTGGCAAATATTTTCCCTAGAAACTGGAGATCTGGAACCAGTTGCAATGTCTGAAGATTTACATCGACAATGTCACACAAAATTTTAGCGAAAATTTTTTTTTAAACCAAAAATTAATGAATGATCACGCGTACTCAACAAACTGAAATAGCTCAATTGCCATGTTTTATTAATACTAAAGAGATTTTCTTTCATGAACAGTGTGTGTTTATGAGAACAGAGCCCCCCAGATAGAATCCAAAACTTTTCTGCCCCCCCCCCCCATCATTCACATAAACACACACTGTTCATGAAAGAAAAGCTAGTGAAGTCAAAAACGTTTTCCATCATGATTTTCCCCATTTGCCAACCCCCTCCCCATAAATAATAACAACTCCCTGATGTTTTCTCTCGGGGGACTGTAAATATATTACTTTATTCCAAATCAAATTAGTTATTAGTTTATTCCAAATATCCGTATTGCTTTATTTAGCACTGTTCGTGGGTCTAAGAAATTGTCAGTGCCAAAAGTTTCCACAACATTTCGATGGAATGGGTCAGAAGTTGCTTCCATTGCCAACCAGGGGGCATTGTACATTAAAAGCTTGGTGCGAGTTCCTGATCAAGAAAATTCCAGTTCAAGTGAACATGAGGTGACGTTTGCATTTTTACAACAACAAGACGCCTGCTCAGGCGTTCACTCGGGCTATTGATTACTTTGCAAAATTGCAGTAGGCTAGTGAGCGCACGGAGGTAACAAAGATAAACGGAACTGAAGTGTTTTCGAAGCAATCACAGTTTGAACACATTGCATGGTCAATGCCCGATACACAAAAACAATAGACCATTTGCGCGATGACGTAGGATGGCCTTTGGTGATTACAACTACCAGAATGTTTTGCCAGTCTCCCAGTGGTGATAAACAGAGGATACTAAGAAAGCATATCTGGTAGTTGTAGTCACCTAACACCATCAAACGTCATCGTGGAAATGGCGTATTCTCAATACACAACTGCCTGAGTACGAGACTACAAATCGAAAATAATTTAGTCTTGAAAGAAAGTTCACTGACCGGGAGAGAAAAGGGAAGAAGACAAAGAACAGTTGGGAATTCCAGAAAACTTCAAGGGCAGGGTTGAGGGATAAGCGGGGCATGCAAGAAAGCCACCACTTCACCGCCTGACTTCCTCGCGTACCCCGGTTATCCCTCACGAGCGTCGAACGTCTGATACCCAGTGTGCATCGTCGAACGTCTGATACCCAGTGTGCATGTGCGGTGAAAGAGCTCCTCAAGACCTCAACGAAAGGTGTAGATTGCAGATAAAAATTCGAATAGTCCATCATCAAGATCCATTTTACTCGTACACTAATTACAAATGTCAATGACAGTGTGTTATTTTTATTGATCAATGAGCATGGACAACGTTGAATTCATACATGGTAAATTAGTGGTATCAACTCCTATTAAAAGTGATCTTGCTTCAGATTATAAACTAGCTCATCATACACTAGATAATAAATAAAATTCAAGTTTTGTTTCAAGATTTGTTCGCTGTATTTGCAGCATTGTAAGAACGGGATAGTTGTAGTTTTTACTATACTCATTTCAAAGTTTGAATCAGCGCGGAACCAGCTCCAATACAATTGTTATTCGGTTTATGCTTGTTTGCTTGATGGAGATCGGCATTCCAGGAAGTATTTTTATGAAGACATTAATAATCTTACTTTGCAATGCTTTCTAATATTTCTTGAGTCGTACATCTGCTAGTAAAACACGTCATGTGGAAACGACAGTCTTGTAAAATAGGCGATGGCAAATGACAAAGAATGCTAATGATATTGTCATTGCAGAATAACGTCGTTGTTGACTTTGTTTTCCTCTAATAGTTTTGATGCAGTTACCCAAATTTTCATCCAGTTCTACAACTTTTGTCACAACTACGATTTGATTGCACGTTAGTGACAGGCCAGAACACCAACCGTCTTTCGGCTTTAACTGCAGGTGTAGGAGGTTATTGAGGAACAGGTGTAACGACACTTGGAATATCGTAAGTTTGAAAATGGTGGTTTGTTTACGACTGTCGAGAAATTGTTAAGTCCTGAGTCGAACCACTGCAACGATGATCGTAACTTCATGGTGTGCCAGTGTATACAGTAGCAATATAAGGATCCAGAAGGTTTACTTTGTTATCCTTGGCTGCGACAGCGTATACTATAGCTGGCTTCAGAATAGACTTGCTTTTTAACTCTATCTTCAAAACCAGGATTGAGGTGGTGAGACGCCACGAGGAATATACGTTTTTTCCTGTAAATATTCCTTTGATGGTGTATTTGTCACTTGTAGTTATTTTATCTCCATCGGTCTTTTCCTGCTGTTCCGTAAATTCATGGTTGACTTGCAGGACCGTTCACAAATATGGCGATTATTTTGTCTTCGTTATTAATAACTTGTATAACTAAGTGGGTGCTGGTTGACGCGGCAAGTCCAACCATAGTCTGGTCCAACAGCTTTTCCGATGGTTTATCGCTGAAAGGTTTAACGATATAGGAGGAGTTGAAGAGTCTAAAATATAAAGTACAAAGAAAGTCTGATTTAGTAAAGCAAATCAACGCACGAGGACTTTACACTGAAGGGGACTAAAGAGAGAGAAATTGATTTACTGTCTTACCTTGTTGTCCATGTCCATGATCTCCCCTCGGAGCTGTCGTGGTTGTTCAAACCAGGACAGCAGATTTCAGCCCTTTTCAGGCCAGACGCATGAAAGGTACAATAGAGTATAGGTGGTCGTCTAGTCGGTGTGCAGCGAAGCTATATAGGTATATATACTGTCTCTATTTAATAATTATACAAAACTCATTGATATCGTCGTCTGTGCAGTGATAGACGTGTTCATGTTAAAATGTACAAAAAATTGAAATTTTAATTCATATGTATTTAAACTGAATGTGATTGAAATGTTACTAGCTGCAATATTGTACTGAGATTTTAACAGCATCATGATCAGAATAATATACGTTAATTACAGAATTGTCAGTTATTTGCGTTAACAGTGTTGGCGCAACATACACATGGTCTAATAAGCTTCCAGAAGAAACAAACGTAGGTTTTGTTACAATCTGAGTGTAATTGAAAGATTCCATTAAAGACTTGAGTGGTTCAACCTGACTGTCATTGAAATAATTAATATTAAAGTCGCCAAGAATCATGTCAACTGCATAACTATTAAGGATGTATTTCAAGCAATCTACATACTGTAAGATATTGGAACTGTGCTTTCGATAGAGCAATAGGAAAGATCGTATTTCTCCTGATTGGGTATTATTTATCACAAAGTTTAATGCATTTATTGAAGGGAAGTATTCACACTCTCTTATTTCTACAGTATTTCTGGTGCAGAGTGCCATACTCGAGTATTTATCAGTATCGTGATCCTGACGGTACAGTTTGAAGGGATTGAGATTACGTACAATTTCATTGTCAGAATCATGAGGTAGAAGTTGTGTTTCAGTCAGAGCTATGATATCACTATTGAAAAGTTTTAAATCAAATTTAATATCAATGCTATGTTTTTTTATAGATCTTACATTTAAAAGCGATATGGTTAGTACTGAGTTGTTAAAATCATTTTGCGATAAAGTTGTTGAGGAAATCGTACATTCATTCCGTAGTCGTTTATACTCTTCAGTAACTTTAGGATTCGCTTTAACATCTTTATTAGCAATTTGCCCCAAAATGTGGATACCTTCTAAAGTAGTTGAACGGCTTAAGGCAACATAAATTTGTCCATAGTTAAACGATCTTTGCCTTCTTAACTCGGAACTGATAACAACATTTTCAAGTGTTAGACCTTGAACCTTGTGTACAGTACAAGCCCAAGAAAGTGCAACAGGAAATTGTACCCTTTGTATTTCTGGAGAAGATGCTTTACCTGGTCTGATTTTAATCTTTGTTAGTACAGGTTCAATAGGAACTACTTTGTGTTCTCTTGCAAAAGAATTAGCATGAGTGTTCATCAAGTTTTTACCAGCTTTTGCATCATCAAACTTTATATAAAGAACAGTTGGTTTTTGAGTAGTTGGATTGACATCAATTTTAAACACAGTTCCCATTTGTCCATTGATAAGTCTATCTGGAATACTGATATTTGTTGTAAGCATTACCCTAGCACCTTCTTTTATCAAAATTTCATAAGCAAGTCCACCTGTTTCAGACCGTCCTCTTGCTAAAACTCTATCAATGTCTTGTTTACTTACATTTGTTGGATATCGATCATTAGCCTTAAGAACAAATAAGGATCCATGTATTTCTTCTAGCTTTTTGTTGTTATATTCATCAACAGGAACGTTTTCAGCCCAGATATGAAGAGCATCTGATGGATAATTAGCATCTGATTGGGTTATTGATCTTGAATGAATTCTTGTAATGTCATGTTCTGTTTGGGAAGCTGTTCTTATCCTGTTAAGAAGTTCAGTAAATGGCTGGTCATTTTTCTGTCTCATGATTTCAGTAAGTTCTATCATTTTGAAGACCTTCCATGGATGACATAGGTTATAAGCATCATTTTTGTAATTGTCAAAAACAGCTTTCTTACGTATTGGTGGCAGTTGGTATAGGTCACCTACGGCTATGATACTAATTCCTGCGAATAAGAGAGAATTGGATGTACCAAAAATTTCTTTCAATCTTTGATGGATATGAAGTAAGGTTGTATTTCCAACCATAGAAATTTCATCAATTATTATAAGCTTTAGGTCAGATAATGATAATCTAAATTGTGTTTTCTTTTGGTCTGACATTGCAGGTAGATTATCACCTGTTTCTTTAGGAATTGCAAAACCAGTGTTTATTGTTGTTCCATCAATGTTTATTGCAGCCACACCTGTCGGAGCCAGTAAAAGAACAGTTGGTAGTTCAGGATTAATAGGAGGGTGTCTGAAAGTCTTAACTACTGTGTGATATATTGTTTTAATCAAATGACTTTTTCCTGCACCTCCACCACCAGTTATAAAAAGATATATTGGTTTTACTTCAACAGGTTTTAAGCTGTTCATATTTTTTATTGTATCTCGGCACCAGGCGAGAACTGTATCATATGCATGACGTTGTTCTATGTTCAACGACCGTACAGACTGACGTAGTAAATCATCAGAAACATCTGCTGGTTGGTTGTAGGAAGTAATCATTCCAGGAGAGGTATGCTGATTAGATTGTGTGGTTGGATCAAGATGTGATGGTAATTGCTCATTAAATGACTCATTTGGGATAGACTCATCGTGCACTTGACCTTGTAAATCAGCATTTTCTTGATCATTAATTGAATCATATGAATGAATAATATTGCCCTGATTGCTTTTTAGTACTTCAAGTGCCTCACTAACAGCATCTGCCTCAGGTTCAAATATTGCTCTGTTGTGCTCAACAATGGCTTGAACATCATGTTCATAGAATTTTGATGCATATGTTTGATCTGAACCAACAAGATTAGTTTCATCTCGCCATGGATAGTAGAGCATGAGTAAATGATGGAAATAAGATTCTGGTTCTTTTGTTTTGTTTGGCGTATGATATCTTATAACAGCCTTAACTTTCCTACATTTCATATATTCATTTGTGTTTATTAATTTTACTTTGTTGGGAAGAGATTGTTTTGTATCTGTTGTTGCATGTTGTGATTCAATTAAGTCATCTTGAAGAACATCTGGTTGAGAATCTCTAGTTTCACTACAATCCATTTTATAATCCTTATAGTAATATGCAGCAAATTCTGCCAGACATAAGTTAGCAACAGAAGAAATCGATACTGGTCTAATGCTGTAACGCTGAATTATATTTGATTTATAGATATCAGTGCTTTCATCATCGAGTTCATCAAGCTCATACTGTTTCTTAGTAACACATACTCTTTTTTCTGGAAAATCTGTACTGACAAAAACTGTTGCTGGAAATATTTTTCTTAACCAAAGTTCTGGCATTGATCTGTAGACACATTCTTGTGAACTCACTTCTCTTGTAGACAAAAAAGCAGCGCCAATTTTTTTCAAGCTATCTCTTATATTCATGTTGGAAGCTTTTGCTTCTTTTGATGCATTTTCAATAGCCTTAGAACATTCAGTTTCATCTTTAGTAAAATATGAGCATACATATGTTATGCATTTGTAGTGATTAAATACAGGTTGCAAATCAACATTTGCTGCAAATCCTTTAATACCAGCAACAAAGTAATTGTTAATAAAACAGCTGTCTATTGGCCTCATAAGGTGCAACTCAAAATCAGAATCTGGTGAAATTGATAGAGCCCAGTAATATTCATCCTCAGTAATACCAATTGAATTAAGAATGTCTGCATCACTTAGAGTTGCATCATAATTTGTCTTTGATGGGTTTAACACTTCATCTATTTTCTGTTTGACCAAAGTGAGAATCTCTCTTCGCCTGTTTAGTATGCTACTCTTTATTTCCTCATCTAGATTTTTATTTAGAGGTTCTGCTACAATTGTTCTTGTTGTAAAAAATTGACCAAAATTAAATCTACAACTAATATTTTTGTACTTTCTGCAGGTTTTAGAATGATTGTGCTTTTGATACGTTTTGACTAATTCATGTAACTGTGGTTCAGTTTCCTTGTCTGGAAGGTAGGCTTGCACATGCTTATCGATAAACTCAACATAAGCTTGTTTAGTGTCTGATGTAAGTTTTGGGCAGTCAGAAGTCCATATTAATGCATGTAAATGAGGTGATCCTCTCATTTGAAATTCAATGCGAAGTGCATAATATATTACTTTGCCTATTGGGTTATTTTGACTAAGAAGTAGCTCAGTGAAAAATGTTTCAACTCTATGTTGAAAGTGTTTTGCGACCACAACAGGATTAAGATTTAGCATTGAACATCTTTCATTGTATGATAACGCTTCAACTTGTTCGTCAGTCATGTTTTTCCCTTGTGTTCTAGCTATAATCTGAAACAATTCAAGCCATCTAAGATCAGCACATGATAATGTCATAAACCATGTTGGAATACCAAGTTGTTTTACCATGGCTACTACTTCATACATAAATTTTTGCCAGTAGGGTGGTGTGCCTGGAATTTGCCTTAAAAACAAATATGCCTGATCTTGACAAATTAAACCTTTTAATTTGTTTACATCTGATTTTATTTGTGATGCTGTTATAGGTTGACCATGTATCTTTTTTAAGGCTATATTAATACTATCTGATACCTTTTTTTGTTCCATTATAAATTGTGCAAAGAAAAGATATTCTGGATTCGTAGCAAACCTTCCACTGTAATGTAAAAGCCGAGCATTAAAGTACTTTACTGGTGATAATTTAATTTTTCTATCTTCGGTATACCCAAACCGTCCTTTTGGAAACAATACTGGAAATGCTAGCTCTTCACATTTCTTATCAGTCATTAGTGATACAGGATGTCTATTTTCTCCAGGTGCAATACTGTACACTTCATTACCTAATGAACAATTTTTATTACTTTGTACTGTAACGGGATAAGCTGGTAACACAGATTGCAAACATGTCTCATTAGTTGCTTGTCGATACTCATTTAATGGGTCGTCCCTTTCTTCAGACTCATCATAATTGGTAATGTGTTGCTTGCTGGTATCTGTCAAGGTCATTTCATTTTTATCAACGTTTGTGACAGAATTGGCACTGTCAAGTTGTTCTAAATTTGTTAAATTTGCACTGATATTGTTTATATCAATTGTAATGTTGTTATATAATGGATTATTTAACTTCAGCCAGTTAAAGGCATCAAGAATGAACTGAGGACGTACTGCTTGAAAATACACATGACCTCTAAATTCAAGTTTACGTTTAAGTTTCAACATAATAATACCAGATCTTTCAGGGGGCCGTGGTAAAACTTTGCATGTATTGTCACAGTCAACAGGCACGTTACAGATTGCTCCCTTAACTTTTCTTTGTTGACCTTTAGGCATTACTATTATCTTTTCAAAAACTATTCTTTGTGAAATAAGAATTTGTTCAAGTTTTTCTAAAGATACAAGTTCAGTTGGTATTTCATTAACATACATGTTATTACATATTGCCTGGCAAGGAATTTTGCCTTTGACTACCTTTGAATGACAGGTTTTACAAACATATTCTTTGTCATCAAATGACTTTATATCAGTAAACTGATTTTCATCAATATTGTTGTATTTATCTTTTTGTAATAGCAAGACTGATTTTCTGTACAGTAGCCGGTTGCAAACAGAACATATATAATAGGGACCTTCTTTTATTTTATTGCAAAACCGGGATATATAATCATCCAAATCATGTGACATGGGATTGTTCTTTGCTGCTCTAGCTTTTCGACCTGCCTGTTCACATTTTTTTTCAATATACTTTGCTTTTTCAAGTGGGTCCATAGTTTCATATTTGTGTTTCGTGTTGGCTCTGTTTTTCATAAGACGTAATTCTTTCTGATTTGGTTCCATTGATTTATAATTTTTTGCAATTTTTTCAAGAATAACTTTCTTTTTCATGGGATCCATTGATTTACTTTTTTTGGCACTTTTTTCAAGAATAACCTTCTTTTTCATGGGATCCATTGATTTATATTTTTTGGCACTTTTTTCAAGAATAACTTTCTTTTTCATGGGATCCATTGATTTATATGTTTTGGCATTTTTTTCAAGAATAACTTTCTTTTTCATTGGATCCATTGATTTATATTTTTTGGCATTTTTTTCTATTTGTTTCAAATGGTCCATACTTTTGTAGTTTAAAGCAGCTTTTTCAGTCTTAATCTTCTTCTTAGATGGTTCCAAATTTGCATATTTGTCTTTCTTTTTGTCATTAAGTAACCGTTTTTGCATGGTAGACTTATGCCTTCTTATAATCTTTTGTTTCACTGATTGTGTTAATTGAGATGAACATGACAGAAATTGAATGTTGTATTGTATTTCCTCACATTTAAGATTGTGTGCGACAATATTGCATACTTTGTTAATAACAGAATCAGAATCATTAAATTTTTCAAATAAATTAATTGTTTGCCTTTCATTGCATGCAACTAAAAAATATTTTGTTGTTTTTTGTTTTGTATTATTTATATGCTGAAAAATGCAACCTAAGCAATAACTTGAAAGCCACAACAAAAAACCAGTATTTTCAGTAGTGCTGTCGACAATTAACCTCTCAAGGACTAGTTTACTAGAAACAGAGGTAGAAGACAATGTCCCTTGGTCTCTTGAGGTATAAACTACATCAATATCTGCACCATGTATGTTTACTATAGTTGGTAAATAATTACATGTAAACTCATTTCCATCATTTGAGGCTCCCTGGTAAATGAACATGCCATGCTCTGCAACAGCACTCAATGTCAGATCATTCCAGTAACTACAAGCCTTAATAGTAGAAAAGCAGATAGAATAGAGGCACATTGCACTACATTGCCGTGAAGAATTTAAATTGTCATTAAATGTCTCATTATGACATGTTGATGAACAGTGACTTAAACTTGATTCACATGTGTTGGTATGCAAAGTTGTAATTTCTGCGAACTGTGCAAGAGTAATTTTAACACCTTTAAGCTCAAATAAAAGATCAGGTGTATATAAATTCTGGAAATATTGCACCAAGTTATTTATTGAATTTACTTCCAACAACACACAAGTGCCACGAACATGAGCCATACCAAATGAATCTCTTGCATGAGAATCAAATATTTTTAGAATACCATTGGGTGTTCTATAAATAGCTACAGTAGTACATCCTATTGTTAACAGAAATGAAATATAAGTTTCCTGTAGTAAAGTTTGTATAGCACAATGTAAGGGCATGACATATGGGATATTTTCATTTAAGGTAGCATTATGCAGACTACCACTGTAACTTTCACTGAACTCAAGTTGATAATTACTGTTTAGCACTGTAACCATTGTGGGTAATTCAGTTAGCAATAAATAAGATTGCCTTGACAATCTTGACAATGCAGAATACAATTCATTTCCAAGGTTCATAATTTGAACTAGATGTTCTGAGTGAGTTATTGTGTAAGTCATTGATTTGTTTCTGAAGTTATGTATCAAAGCAGACAAACTCATAGCTACACATTGCTGTCCTGCATTTTGACCAAATACAGCAATATTTCCTTGACTATAAGGTGCATGAATAGTTTTTCTTGGATCAATGAAGGTGGGACCAGGGTTCTTCTCAATATCTTTCCAAAGGTTAAACTTGCAGTAATTTGTCCTGTGATTTAAACTCTTGTAAGTACATGTATTAATAGCTACTACTGGATTATTTAAATCTCGTGGTTTCGTAGAGGACCTGTATTTCCTTTTACTAGTTTTTAAATGAAATGCAGAGGTTTGCGATGCAGCTGTTTGTTTTCTACACCAACTTGAAGTTCCTTGTAGACGTTTTGTTTTTTTATGTTGGCGTAAAGATGTATAAAATACTCGACATGCACTCAACAGCTTTTTACGTTCACGACTAAATGCATACATGAACCGATGAATTCGGGATGATCTGGGTACATTCTTTTTAATCTGCTTTCGAACAACTTTCCTTAATTTTCTGCTCTTTTGTAAAAGGCTAGAGAGTTTCTTCGCTGGAATTCTACTAGGTTCTCGTTCACGTCGAGCAACATGGCGGATACCGTGTCTTATGTCAGTTAATAATAACACGCTCTTCAGATAAACAAACTTTCCATAACGAGATCGACCTCGAGATCGACAGTCGGTTATTGCAAGAGACACTGAGTTGTCAGCAGATTTAAGTTCTACAGATAACTGGGATGTTTTCGGATTCTCAAATAAATCTGAATGAGGGTTATCCGATACTAGTAACACGCGCTGGGGCTTTGACGACAAGAAATGAACGTACCAGGAAATATCGCACACTATAAGCTGTTGAGCCAGTTGAATCACATGGAGTTTATTTTGCATAACTTTATTAACAAGACAATACACAATACAGGCAATATAAACAAAGCAAATTATAAATATTAAAGTTACCTCCATATATTCACAAATCTCCCATGTGGCGTTTACTTCTTGGGTCTCTTCAGATATTAATAATGTCATCACAGAATATCTACCTGTTTCCAACTCGTCTTTGTCATTGTTCGTTGTATTTGCAACAGTCTTCAGGTTTAGATATTTCGAATAGTATTTTGCAGTATGAGTATAGCATTTTGCAGTATATTTTGCAGTTTTGAGATCGCGGACCAACCCGGTTTGAAATTGCTCGTCATCTTTTAATGAAGGTCTACCGCGATCGGCGTGTGCATTTGTAAGCGTTGTGAGCATATTTACAATCAAGACAGTTGTCAGCCACATTTCTGATCAACTGCTGATGAATCACTTCAAAATCTAGGAATACAGTCAGAGAGCGAATTGAGCCAACTCGATCAAAGCACCATCAAAGCTAATATTATCAAAGGTATTAAAGCTGTCAACATGCCTCGTGGTTCGCAAAGTGTGATGGGAAGTATTACGCAATATAAATTGCACATTCGCGAAATAATAAAAACTAGATCAAAGGCAACAGCGAGTAAATAAGGAAAAGAAGGGTCTGCTGGCAGTAGCTGTCCAAAAGCGTGGAAGTAGCTAGAACACGTCAATAGAAAGTATCAAATTTTAATAGGCAACTTTTGCAAATTTGTATTTGACCACGATTTGACTTGCAAGTGATTTATTATGTTAAATAGTGACGTCATCACGACGGAGCGCTATTTGGGAATCGCATCACAGGAGGCCCTTTTGCAGGTCTTTCATCAAACCCACGCAGGAAGCGCGCGATTTTTTGTTATTGTAAGTTTGTTTTAAAGACGGCGTGAGAACGGTTAAATGTGATTGGTTTAGGTTACTGGTCACAAATCGCAGTGAATCGTGTGTGAGAAAGCGGTTAAACTTTAATAAACCTAAAAATGCAAAAACGGAATACAAAGTCCCCAAAAAAACCAGCAGTGAAAAGGTATCTAGTGCTGTGACAATGGAAGGAGGAGCTGTTTCAGCCGAGGTTTCAGCGGGAGAGTCGGTCAGTGGAAAGAGAGCCGGAGGTTTAATTGGTTATGTGCAGAACTTGTCACCTCCAAAAAGAAACAAAAAAGACACGTTAAATTATTCCACATTTCAGTTGCAAATGGCAACAGGTAAAGTTAAGGAGGGTCTATGCTTCTCCTCGACCAAGAGACGCCTGCTTGAAGAAAAACAGTCGACGCGAACGGCACTTAAACTTATGGGGTATACATCGACTGCAACGGGAGATAGGTTTGTCGTAAATGATATGACATTGATATCAACGCCCAATGCACTCGAATATTCATTCCAGTTCTCAGATGAACTTTCTTCAAAAAAGTCGCAAACAAAAACCTTGAAAGAAGTGGCTGAACAAGGTTTAGATACGGAACTTGTCACTGTTTGCGTGAAAGTTCTCACCGTTGAACCAGTAAAAATCGTTGGCATGGACAAGTTGAAACTGGTAAATGCCGTGATCGCTGATCGTAGTGCAACCGTTCCTCTTGAGATTTGGGAAAATCAAGTCGACGCCATATCCTGCTCTGGAATGTACAGAATGGAAAATTTGCGAGTGCGAAATCGAAATGGTGTGAAGATGCTCGGTACAACCAAGGAAACATCAGTAGATCAAATAGCCAATGATGATTTGCAGAAGCTTTGTTGCAATAGCAAGACTGTCGATGTAGCCCCCACCAGATCTGTCAAGGTTGCTAACATTAACTACATTGAACGACTAGAAGAATTTAAGAAGCGTTGTAAGTGCAAGAAGAAAATCATCCAAGCTTCTACGATCAACAGTGGTATCATCCGTTGCGACAAATGTCAATGTGTCATGAAAAGCGAGAATTGTGAAAATGGCGTTTGGGGAAAACTCGTAGTTATCGTGGATGGAGAGAATGTTCAGCTTATCTTGTTTGAAGAGGTCCTTAAGTCGTTTTGCAAAGGCAAACTTCCAAGTGTAGATCAGTTGCACGAGAAGCTTTTATTGGAAAGTAATTTAGAGATAACGTACAATAGAAACAGTAAGATTGTAAGTTCTATGTCGACATATCTTGCATGACATGACGATAGCTGTAAATCAGTCTGACTATGGCGGATCTGCCTAAACAAATGCTATTATATAGTTCGATATAATATGTATTACTTTATATTTTGATATTGAGTTACATTTTGATATTGAGTTACAATTTGTAGTTAAATTTTGACATTGATGTTTACACTGTTAAATTACACTGTTAAAGTCACAATATGTGGCCATATGTACTGATGAACCACTTGTCTGGGGTTCCTTATCTAGGCTACTGGTATTGAGTTACAATTTGTAGTTAAATTTTGACATTGATGTGTTCAGGTTACAATATGTGGCCATATGTACTGACGAACCAGTCATCTGGGGTCCCTTATATAGGCTACTAATTTGATTATTTGAATGTGGATACAATTACATGTATGTTCAAATTATTCCAATGTTGGTATTTTGTTGTCTGAGCCAGGTAAAGACCTGGACAACATGTAGTATGTTTATGGAAAACTAGTGATTGACTGATCTGTATCGCATTAGCTGTAGCATGGCTATAGCAATGAGGTTATGCGAGTTTACTTCATGCTTTTGTTATATAATTTACCACCATGCAAGCTTTCCTTTGGTGTCAAAAGAACACAGATAACTGCAATTTATAAATTTGAACATGACTGGAAGTGCTAGCTCTTCACATTTTTTGTCAGTCATTAGTGACACAGGATTATTTTTTCCAAATGCGACATTGTAAGTCATTCTCTAATTATTAACAGTTTTCCTTATTTTGTTGTATTGTAACAGTATAATCTGGTAATGCAGACTAAAAATATCTCCCCAGTTGGTTGTCTAGAAACTCATTCAAAGTGCCATCCTTTTCTTCAGTATATTAAATAATTTGTCATTTATATGTAGTTTACAGGTATCTGTTGCAGTATTTTCATCTTTATGATATTATACTCGACAGGGCTGCCAAGAGAAATTTTGGGGCCCTAGCCAAAAAATATTTGTCGGCCCCTACCCCCCTTCATGTTTGTCTTAGTTTATGAAACCATAGAAGAGACCGATGGAGTGAATTGAAAACACTATAGACAGCCCTGTGACAGTAATAACAAAGCCATAAAGGATGCAATGGCACCAATATACTGTAGCTGTACAGAAGCCATGACAGTGACCATCAATACTAAGACTTAGGTTATTAATTATTAATTATTAATTATTATAGAACTGACTTTATTGTTCAATAGTTCAGATGTTTCTTTTGCTTTGTTTCATTAAAAATAGGCCACATTTGACCGTGGGCCCCTGGTTAATGACCAGGCTGACCCCACCTTGTCAGGCCTGACCTGATCTTTCAGGTGGCTGTGGTAAAACCTTACATGTTTTATCACATGTATTCAACACACACATTACAAATTGCTTCCTTATATCTGTAATTTCTGCCTGAGGTATAAGAATGTTCCCTGGTATTTTCAGGCAAATACTGCATTAACATGTGTACCATATAATCTTATAACTGTACTGCAAGATTTGGTAATTTATCAGATGTAAACTGTTGTCCATGACTTAAGGTTTCCTGGAAAAACAAGTCACCATGCTCTGCAATGGCATTTAATGCCAGATCATTCTCAGCCTCCTAATGTAGATGTTGTGAGCCGCTTCAGTAGATCATTCCAGGAGTGAGATAATTTAATAACAGATATTAAAACAAATTGAATAAAAACACATTGCAGATGCATATCAGATGTCAACAAATGGCAAGTAAAGTAGTATTTTCTTCAATTGTGTGACAGCAATTGTAACACATACCTCTAAGCTCGAATAAAACATCCGGTTGTATAAATTCTGATAGTTGTTATGTAACAACTTAAATACAATATAATAATAATGTAAATGATTTCTTAGCTAATTATAGATTCAGGGCCACATAGGTGACCAGTTTTTAACTAATAGTGTTACCCTGTTGAAATTAAGCCTGTTGTTATTATTATCATCACTACTATTAATATAACCACAGCTTTGAATGGGAAAAAAATGTCAGCCTCGATAGTAAAAAAGGTTGTCATGTACTAACCTGAACCCTTTCTCTCCTGAAGGCTGAAGCTTCCATTTATTCAGCTAATTAATATTATACATCCAACAAAGGGAGAGCACTAGTGGGAAGAGCTTTTAAATAATTTGCAAGCCCACTTCCTGAGGGGCATAAAAATAGAATAATACTGATGCACTTTTTCCTTGAGCATCTTTTTTCTTCTCGTGCATCAGCATTGACAGCAGAGTTTTGATGAAAACAAGACTACAGGAGGAAAAAAAATTAATCCTCTCAATATGGCTGTAATGGCCCTGTATATAAATGAAGGTGCAGGGCCATTATAGCTATATTGAGAGGATTACATTTTTTTATACTATATCATAATTATATAATTTAAAGACCTTCACAGTAATTTTGCTAAAATGTACTGGTACATGTAATTAATATTAATTATGGAAGAAATTATGTTTGATAACATTTGTTAATTTGTCTTACACTTGTTAGGAAAACATCTTAAATTTGTAATAAAAAAAACTGATAGACATAAAGTAAAACATTGTTTTTAACAGATGTGTTGTACAGGAAATAGATAAATCATGTTCTTCTTCAGACAACTCAATAGATGAGCACGCATCTTTGGAATGTCAAATGTTACCTTCTCCGGATCTAGCCCATATGCCAGACATGTAGAAAATGCAATTGCAAATATGCCACAGTCGCTGGTATTTTGTTGCTGCTGGACATTTGTTAACAGTATGCCTTGGTAAGTTGGTCCCAGTAAGTTTCCCACCAATTGTTGTACTTCCTCTGAAACTTTCCTAGTACTTAAACTATCAAATAACTTTACAAAACCTGGTGCACAGCCAATTGAACTTACGCACACCCAATGATTGTTATTTATATGCAGAATTTGAATGAAATCACCGATCATGATTGAAAACTGCATTGAAGGGCCCAAGGTTGGTCGTTGAAATTCCTTTATCCTTGGGTTTACATCCCTTATGAGCACTTGAGCTTGGTGGATGATTATACCATCTAGCCAACCAGTTGGGGAAGATATGATATTGTATTCAGCATCACTAAGTTTACCAATTGTCTTGTATCTCTCTGGCTCCTTGTGTATAACTTGCACAATTTCTATCTCATCATCTATATCCATTGGTGCAGGGTTTGTCATGCCAACTTTTGCTTGTGAAGATTTTGGTTTTCTTTTCTTGCAAAATGGGCATACCCAGGTGCTTTTTGCATTATTAGGCATCCGCTTAAAATTGAGACATACTAGGTGAAAGAACTTACCATGTGTGCAAGTTGGATTGTGGCATTCAACAAGTTTGTCAATACTTTTTGGTTTGCTTTGGCATATACAAACAACTTCCATTCCAGTAGGAATGGATTCTCTTTTGATGGACATTCCCTTATTCCTGGGTGGATTCTTAGCTCTTTTAACTAGTGTTCTGCAATGAGGACAGTACCAGGTCTTAGGTGGGTTTTCAATCTCCAAGCAAGAAGAATGGAATTTGCTAATTGCACATGTGGGATTGCAGCAAGTCAGGGTTGTTTCATCAGCTGCTTTACGGCAATAACAAGTAATATCTTTATCACCTGGGTCAAGTGAGATAGGTTGATGCTTCCTTGTATACCAATGGCCAAGTATCTCTGGCAACACACAGGTTCTCCAAAAAAGTTTGAGTTTGGGTAGTACCAAATTCCAATGGTCTTCATCAGGAGCAATCCGTTGCAAAAAAAAACAAGTTTGCCCATTCGTAGAAAATGCACAAACAACAAAGTCACAATAGCTTCTCTTTGTAGTAAATAGTTGCTGTTGGACTTGATAATAATACTGGTGAGCTGGTTTAAGGTAATATGATCCATCACTATCTTTATTTAGACAGGAAGACTTTTTTAAAACATAGCTGTCAAAGTCGCAGTCTTCAATGCAGTATGGACATTTAACCTCTCCACAACCATTACCACGGCAATCACATGTGCATAAAAAGTCTGGAGTTGCATGCAACCAAGGATGATCCTCGTTGACTATGAGGCCACAGGGAATAACCTTGAAATTGGTGTGGACTTTATTCGTCTCTTTTTCATAGGCCTTGATTGCATCACCTTCATGGTCACATCCATGTTGCACAGCCTTACTGTAAAATTTACTTAGTTCTGGGTAACAGATGGTTTGAATCAGTGACTGGGATGGCAATGCTGGGTTTGAATGGGCTGCTGATTTGCTCTGTGAAGCACCAATCCTGCCAGCACGATGTTTGAAAAAGTTGGCACCTTTAGACTGATTCATGGTGTCTTTCTCAATTTGAGCAATGTCTTCCTTAGACATATTTATTTCTATGTGCTTGCATGCATTTAGCAGTTCTGTATAAGTTAAATCAAGATACTCTGCAGTAAACATATCATGAATGGTAGGAATTGCACGGCTCTTCACAACGTAACTTTCTGCATAGGGTGATATCAAACTAAGCGCCACAGGTTTGACCTTGCATTTTCTTAACTTGGCATAAAACGTGTTCATTTCCACTTCTGTTGGAGTTGTTATCCCACTTGGCTCGCCTGATTCTTTGAATGAACTTTGGCTAGGCTCGTCTGGTACTACTGGTAAGCAATCGATAGTTTTATCTAAATCATCTTTCATTTTCTTGGCAGATTTGAAGTTTATATCCCGAACTTTCTCGTATTTAATTTCTTTGACATACGTTGGTAAAATCCATGAACATTTTACTTGCGTGCAAGACAGTTTCCCATTTATTTTAGTCCAAGCTTCCAAATAGAAAAGAACACTGGCGATGTGTGAACAGGATTCACCAAGACCAGCCATACATCCCATACAATGAGCAGCAACAATCGTACCCTGTTTTTCTGTTATTATCCATAGTGGAATCAAAGAATCGTTCATTCTTTGCGAGTGTCGCACCTTGGCTAAAACAACGAATTTGTTGGCGATAATATGACCTTGTACGTTTGCAATAAAACCCGAAACCATTTGGTTATAGGCTTGCAAGCTTCGGAAGGCCTTAAATTGCTGCTTAGTGTAGAAGCTTGTCTCCAATACCAGGTAGAAAAGAAGGTCAGTCGTTTCCACAGGTGGTAAACAGTCGGGTTCGAAGTGCTTGCCTTCGATCAGTACTGGATCAACTCCGATTGAGGTAATTTTCTCTAAATAACGCCGTTTTACATGCTCGTCAAGCTTCTTAGCATATTCCGAAAGAGGAAATGAAGATTCCATCCCGAAATTTCTGCTGAAAAAGCTCTCGTTTTAAAACAACACTGTTAAAAAGATAGTTATGGCATATGATTTCCATATAATTACTAGCCTGCCAGGTACACAAATATGGCCGCCGCTTGGCCTATGACGTCACGTGAAAACCACCTATAGCGAACAGAGCGTGCTTTCGCAAAGCCTATCGGGATGATGCAATAATTGCTGTTTGTCGACCCGACGAAAAATTAAAAAAAGACAGGAAAGCCACCGAAACCTAGACTCGGCTACCACAGTAGCCCGAGTAATAAAAACACAGAAACTAAGGCAAAACCTAGCCATACTGGTGTAGCAAAACATTGAGATGCTGGCCATACTGTTGTACCAAAACAATGAGATGGTGACCATACTGGTATACCAAAACAATGAAATGGTGGTCATACTGGTGTACCAAAACAATGAAATGGTGGCCACACTGGGGTACCAAAACAATGAAATGGTGGCCATACTGGCATACCAAAACAATGAAATGGTGGGCATACTGGTCTGCTAAAACAATGAAATGGTGGCCATTCTGGTGTGCCATAACATTGAAATGGTGGCCATACTGGTGTGCCAAAACATTGAAATGGTGGCCATACTTGGTGTGCCAAAACATTGAAATGGTGGCCATACTGGTGTGCCAAAACATTGAAATGGTGGCCATACTGGTGTGCCAAAACATTGAAATAGTGGCCATACTGGTGTGCCAAAACATTGAAATGGTGGCCATACTGGTGTGCCAAAACATTGAAATGGTGGCCATACTGGTGTGGCAAAACATTGAAATGGTGGCCATACTGGTGTGCCAAAACATTGAAATGGTGGCCATACTGGTGTGCCAAAACATTGAAATGGTGGCCATACTGGTGTGCCAAAACATTGAAATGGTGGCCATACTGGTGTGCCAAAACATTGAAATAGTGGCCATACTGGTGTGCCAAAACAATGAAATAGTGGCCATACTGACCGTGAGCCAAAACAATGAAATGGTGGATTGGTGGCCATACTGGTGTGGCAAAACATTGAAATGGTGGCCATACTGGTGGTGTGCCAAAACAATGAAATGGTGGCCATACTGGTGTACCAAAACAATGAAATGGTGCCCATACTGGTGTACCAATACAATGAAATGGTGGCCATACTGGTGTAGCAAAACAATGAAATGGTGGCCATACTAGTGTAGCAAAACAATGAAATGGTGCCCATACTGGTGTACCAATACATGAAATGGTGGCCATACTGGTGTAGCAAAACAATGAAATGGTGGCCATACTAGTGTAGCAAAACATTGAAATGGTGACCATACTAGTGTAGCAAAACATTGAGATGGTGGCCATACTCGTGTACCAAAACATTGAAATGGTGGCCATACTGGTGTGCCAAAACATTGAAATGGTAGCCATACGGGTGCACAAAACAATGAAATGGTGGCCATACTGGTGTGCCAAAACATTGAAATGGTGGATTGGTGGCCATACTGGTGTGCCAAAACAATGAAATGGTGGCCATACTGGTGTACCAAAACAATGAAATGGTGCCCATACTGGCGTACCAATACAATGAAATGGTAGCCATACTGGTGTAGCAAAACAATGAAATGGTGGCCATACTAGTGTAGCAAAACATTGAAATGGTGACCATACTAGTGTAGCAAAACATTGAGATGGTGGCCATACTTGTGTACCAAAATATTGAAATGGTGGCCATACTGGTGTGCCAAAACATTGAAATGGTAGCCATACAGGTGTACAAAACAATGAAATGGTGGCCATACTGGTGTGCCAAAACATTGAAATGGTGGCCATACTGGTGTGCCAAAACATTGAAATGGTGGCCATACTGGTGTGCCATAACATTGAAATGGTGGCCATACTGGTGTGCCAAAACATTGAAATGGTGGCCATACTGGTGTGCCAAAACATTGAAGTGGTGACCATACTGGTGTGCCAAAACATTGAAATGGTAGCCATACGGGTGCACAAAACAATGAAATGGTGGCCATACTGGTGTGCCAAAACATTGAAATGGTGGCCATACTGGTGTGCCAAAACATTGAAATGGTGGCCATACTGGTGTGCCATAACATTGAAATGGTGGCCATACTGGTGTGCCAAAACATTGAAATGGTGGCCATACTGGTGTGCCAAAACATTGAAATGGTGGCCATACTGGTGTGCCAAAACATTGAAATGGTCATACCGGTGTACCAAAACATTGAAATGGTGGCCATACTGGTGTGCCAAAACATTGAAATGGTGGCCATACTGGTGTGCCAAAACATTGAAATGGTGGCCGTAATGGTGTACCCAAGCAATAATACACACTTGATGAAAGTAATGTATAGAGTGTTTAATTACAATAATAAACAATACAAGCAAAAATACACTTCAGTTAAATGTCAACCTCGATGAAGATGTAAAACACAGCATGTTTACCTTTCACTTGCAAGTTGGCTTTATCAACTTTCTTTGTTCTTTGATTCACAGCACTTGAGCAACATTTTCAGGACAATTTAATTAATATTAACACATGTAAGATCATGTAAACTGATCGAGAACACATTGATCGAGAATTTTCGTATAAAGTTTGATCGAGTGCTACACATTTTCAGCGTACGGTTATCGAGATCGCAGACCAACCCAGGTCTACTATAGTCTATTGTAAGCATTGTGAGCGTGTTTATCATTAAAACACAAATTCACTTCGAACAACACAACCAAACGCCGTCAGGAGAGAAAAAATGCATCACTCCTGCACGCTCCTGCATGAAAATCATCAGCCATTAAAAATACACCGGCGTGGTTTCGCAAAGCCTATCGGGATGATGCAATAATTGCTGTTTGTCGACCCGACGAAAAATAAAAAGAAGACAGGAAAGCCACCGAAACCTAGACTCGGCTACCACAGGTAGCCCGAGTAATAATAGATCTATTTATTGAATATATATATATATATATATATATATACCTAATACCCAAATACCCATACCTACAGTGGCGCCCAGAAGTTTTTTTAACATTTTTTGCGTGTAGTGTGCGTGTAGTTTGGGTGTAGTACATGGAAAAACTACACGCACTTTCCGTGTAGTACACGGAAAAACTACACGTACTTTCCGTGTAGTACACGGAAAAACTACACGCACTTTCCGTGTAGTACACGGAAAAACTACACGCACTCTCCGTGTAGTACACGGAGGTTACGTGTAGTTCTTCCAAATCCGTGTACTCATTACACGGAGTTTGTTATGATCGTCAGTATTGAAAATCAAGTTTATCTAAACAGTGAAATAAAAGTAGTGTGCTGCGTAGGCACTGTGGAAACAACAATCGAAATATATAGTAAGGTTAGATATACTGCCGAAGTAAAGAACGTAGTAGTCTAACGTTTCGTGCGGAGGCCCTTCGTCAGAGAGGCGTTTCTGCGAAAGGGCCTTCGCTCGAAACTTTAGACTACTACGTTCCTTGTTTCGTCAGGATATCTAACCTTACTATATATTTCGAAGTTTATCTAAACCCGCTTTTTCACGCAATCTCCTTATATAGAACTTTTGCTGTTTTCCTCCAGTTTTTGCAACAAATCGAAACGCGTTCTACGACTTTTTTTATTATCTTATAAATCTCAAATCAAGTTATGAACTTACCGACGAAAGAGTAAATTTTTCACTAAATAAAGCAAATGACTAAGACTCGCTTCACAGCCCAGGGCCAAGTATTGTTCGGTTACCACTCAAAAGCTGTATATTTGCGTGAAGAGAATCATAAAAAAATTAACTTTCCCTTCCCTTCCCTTCCTATAACACTTTTCCCCGTTAAATTAGGTAGCATACAGGTCTATTTTTTTTTTAAAAATTATTTGTTTTTAACCGCGCTTTACTCCCACTCCAGAAAAAACAACCACCGGACAGCGCTTTGTCTTGATCGGTTATTGTAAAAAACCGATCACTCGACAGCGCTTTGTCTTGATCAGTTATTGTAAAAAACCGATCACTCGACAGCCCTTTATCTTGATCGGTTATTGTGAAAAACCGATCACTGGACAGCGCTTTGTCTTGATCGGTTATTGTAAAAAACCGATCACTCGACAGCGCTTTGTCTTGATCGGTTATTGTGAAAAACCGATCACTGGACAGTGCTTTGTCTTGATCGGTTATTGAGAAAAACCAACCACCGGACATAATCAACTTAGAATGGCGAGATACGCGTTTTTCTTGCTTTTGAAATGCTCAAAACTGCCCAAATTGGAAAGTTTAGGGAACCATTCCAAATAGTTCTGTTATTTTTAGTCGAAAAGTTGGCATTTGAAGCTTTATTTTTTAAAAGTACGGGTCAGAATGGCGAAATACGCATTTTTCTTGCTTTTCAGTTGACTCTGTTGAAATGGTATCGATGACTCATCGGTTGTTGTCTAAAACCGACCACCAGAGATTACTTTGCCTTGATCAGTTATTGTGAAAAACCGACCGCCGGACAGCACTTCGGTTATTGTGCAAAACCAACCACCGGACAAAATCAACTCACGAGATACCCGTTTTTTTCGCATGCTTTTAACAAGAGCATCCGTTAGCTTAAGTTTTGAAAATGCCGCGTACGTCTGAGGTCTTATGTATGCAGTAGCCGGATGTTTACGTTTTTAGCGCTTTTTGACTTCCTGTCTTTGGAAGACATTCAAATATCCAATTTAGCTCTGTTTTAAAAGTATATGCGACGAACAGTTGACGCATTGAGCAAGAAACGTAGTAGCGAAACGAATTAATAGTTCGCGTAACACGAATTCGATTAAAATTTGTTATAGACGTTCAATGCACCAACATCGAATTAAGATTGAACGTCTGACTGGTATAACTTTACTGCATTTACATGTATATTATCGGTGGTTTAATTGAATAGTCACACGCCGAAAATTAATATAACCTGTTAATATTATAATTAGTATAACCTTGTCGGATGATAGTTTCAGCGACGGGCTAGCCTCCTTCGCAGACGTTTAAGAACGTCTGCGAAGGAGAGCTAGGTGACGGGCCAGAGCTTTTATTAAAAATGCCATGAATTAGACTACAAATTGAATTACTGTGAACATTTGGGGAAAATATCTTGGACAAACTGATAAATGAAGGAAAACTCGGAAATTCTGTTTCACAAATTCTCAAACAAGCAGTATATTTTTCGCGGTAATGTCTAATGATTCGCCTTAATACTTTAACTCTTTGCGGTCCGAATCGGTCTTTAATTCTGGGAAGCCCTTGGACAGGAATGAGTTATCAACTCCTAACTCTCCCTAACTCGTTGCGGTCCGAATCTGTCTTTAGTATTTTATTCTGGCTAATCCCAGCCGATTTTATTCAGCCCTCGGACAGGAATGAGTTAATCAATTTATAATCAATTGACTGGTTAAGGACCTATACAATCCATAAATATAAGAATACTCAACGTTTCCTTAATCGTGTTGTTCGAATGCTTAAATTCTCGGACAAAAATTGCATAACAACAGAGCACTCCACGCAAATAAATTTTCCCGTGTAGTACACGGACAGTGCGT
>CAXIUP010000178.1:0-24658 GCA_964035015.1 Corallium rubrum | reverse complement strand
AATTACACGTTTCGAAATCGCTTAAAAATAAAGTAACATACCTCAAAAGGCTCATTCCTAATACCCAGTCTTCACGCGCCATATAGTGTCACAATGGTGTCATGCTAAAAACGTAATTTCCGGTTCCTTTTGGGCAATGTGATTTTGTAATGGAGGTAAATACACGATATTCCCTTCGATTTTCTGTATATCTCACTAATATATATGCCTGCGAAGGCTGCGATCATGCTGATATGTGTGTTGAGATATTTAATAGCAACATCTAGCCTTCCAAGAGCATGAACTGAATGTGAATTTCTTATTATCAGGTAAGTCAAGAACAAAATATATCGGATAAAGGACTGGGTGGCTAATCGTCCTTACTTGCAGCCAGCGGCTGAATTGCGAAGGACGCAGATCAACGTGTCCGTGTCGAGGTATATCAAAGGCGCTTCAAGCTGCCGCCAACGGCACAGTTCAGACCACGGATCACAGCTAAGATGTTCGGTGTCGATTTTATTTTATCGAAACTTTAACTGGTGCTACGAAATACATCTTCTGAATCTTTTGAATCCTTTGAATATCTACAATAAACAAGTAAATATCTGATTAGAATACTCGCCTCTCTGCTGTACGTAGATTTAAATTTCTATACATATTCATCATCATCATCATCATCATCATCATCATCATCATCATCATCACCATCATCATCATCATCACAGTCCATTTCTTCATCACCAATTTCACCATCAATTAACTCTGATTCCATTTCATTAAGTTCTTGCTCTTCTGCATTCTCACAGCTATTGCATTGACAAAGTTCTGTACATTTGAGGTTTGCTTTGTGACATGAACACCTTCTTGTTTGGCAACCCTTTTTGCATTTGCAACAAACATTTTCTAAAATACTGTCAGGAGCAGGCTCTAGTGTCCCCCAGGTAATTGCTAATTCATCTTACTCAAGTTTCCAACCATAGCCTACAGGTGATGGTGATGGTGCTGCTACAATAGGAATGGTAGAATGCTTGCGTATGTAGCTCTCAAAGGTCACTCTCAGAATGTGCTGTTGTAAACTGTCTGAGTTAGGTGGTAGTGATTCCTCAGTAACCTTTCCAAGTTTGAACATTCTGTAATGGGCATTGTTGACATCAGTAGCATCTTGTTGACCATAAAGGCAGGAAACATATTGCTCCAGGAGAGTGGCGATATTGTCTGGCACATGTATGTCTTCTGCAAGTGTCTCAAATGCTTGGCAAAATTCATTTTTGCTTCTGGCCACTCCAAGTGACCGTGCTTTGCCCTTACCAAAGAAAGCACTTGTTGAATCAGATCCTAGATAAAAATTATATTTATTAAAATATATAAAACACTTAACTAGTGTGTTTAAGTAGCACATAATTGTATTGATCTTAACAGCCTGTAACTATAGAAAAGTATTTCAATGTTTTGAGCATAGGCCCTGGCCTTTAAGGAAATAAGGCTTGAAATGTTGAAATGGATATAGCTTTCTCACCTATAAAAAGTGAGTCTGGGTGCAGTTACCCATTTGGTCCTGGAAGTAAAATTTCACTTTTTATTGGTAAGGAAACTCTATTCAGTGTATTAATTTAATTTTACAACCATTAGCACATTTTATATGACAACTGCTATTTTACCAGTAAAAATATGGAATGGGATAATTGCTTTGCACCATCTAGGGCCAAGATAAGCAGCAACTTGGGCAATGTCAATTCTTCTTCGGTTGTTTCCAGTTCCTGTATCGAGTATGAGCCTGGCAGGTATGGTGGCTTGACATGCTAATGCAATAACAAACACATCAGTGTCTGGGCTCTTGATGACGATATTATCAGTTGATGTTGCAGCATGTTGTGCATGAACAAACATTTTGGTATCCGCCTCTTCGTGGTCACATTCTAACTCATTCTAACTCACACATTTTCTTATCTTGGCCCTAGATGGTGCAAAGCAATTATCCCATTCCATATTTTTACTGGTAAAATAGCTAAAATGTGCTAATGGTTGTAAAATTAAATTAATAGACTGAATAGAGTTTCCTTACCAATAAAAAGTGAAATTTTACTTCCTGGACGAAATGGGTAACTGCACCCAGACTCACTTTTTATAGGTGAGAAAGCTATATCCATTTCAACATTTCAAGCCTTATTTCCTTAAAGGCCAGGTCCTATGCTCAAAACATTGAAATACTTTTCTATAGTTACAGCTGTTAAGATCAATACAATTATGTGCTACTTAAACACACTAGTTAAGTGTTTTATATATTTTAATAAATATAATTTTTATCTAGGATCTGATTCAACAAGTGCTTTCTTTGGTAAGGGCAAAGCACAGTCACTTGGAGTGGCCAGAATTTTGCCAAGCATTTGAGACACTTGCAGAAGACATACATGTGCCAGACAATATCGCCACTCTCCTGGAGCAATATGTTTCTGCCTTTATGGTCAACAAGATGCTACTGATATCAACAATGCCCGTTACAGAATGTTCAAACTTGGAAAGGTTACTGAGGAATCACTACCACCTAACTCAGACAGTTTACAACAGCACATTCTGAGAGTGACCTTTGAGAGCTACATACGCAAGCATTCTACCATTCCTATTGTAGCAGCACCATCACCATCACCTGTAGGCTATGGTTGGAAACTTGAGTAAGATGTATTAGCAATTACCTGGGGGACACTAGAGCCTGCTCCTGACAGTATTTTAGAATATGTGTGTTGCAAATGCAAAAAGGGTTGCCAAACAAGAAGGTGTTCATGTCACAAAGGAAACCTCAAATGTACAGAACTTTGTCAATGCAATAGCTGTGAGAATGCAGAAGAGCAAGAACTTAATGAAATGGAATCAGAGTTAATTGATGGTGAAATTGGTGATGAAGAAATGGACTGTGATGATGATGATGATGATGATGATGATGATGATGATGATGATGATGATGATGATGATGATGATGATGATGATGATGATGATGATGAAGAATATGTATAGAAATCTAAATCTACGTACAGCAGAGAGGTGAGTATTCTAATCAGATATTTACTTGTTTATTGTAGATATTCAAAGGATTCAAAACATTCAGAAGATGTATTTCGTAGCACCAGTTAAAGTTTCGATATATTTTGCTCTTGACTTACCTGATAATAAGAAATTCACATTCAGTTCATACTCTTGGAAGGCTAGATGTTGCTATTAAATATCTCAACACACATATCAGCATGATCGCAGCCTTCGCAGGCATATATGTTAGTGAGATATACAGAAAATCGAAGGGAATATCGTGTATTTACCTCCATTACAAAATCACATTGCCCAAAAGGAACCGGAAATTACGTTTTTAGCATGATACCATTGTGACACAATATGGCGCGTGAAGACTGGGTATTAGGAATGAGCCTTTGGAGGTATATTATTTTATTTTTAAGCGGTTTCGAAACCTGTAATTTTGAAGATTTTGATCGCGAAATTCTCAAAAACTACAGGAGAAAATGGCAGGAACTTTTTAGATTTGGATTCAGCGTGATTTACTCTACCAGAATATGTGAAGTTCCTTTAAATTAGAAACATGTGCGGAAAAAATCTTTTCTAGAGCACTTTTCGATCCTCAGCCGACGGCCTATCATTTTTACCGATAGTTTACCATTTGGAGCTTATTTGAGAAAAAAACTTTTTTCGACTCAGTATAAAAAGACAGGCGTTTTTCAACATTTTGAAGGTGGCAAAACTGCCAAAATAGAAAAGTTGAGGGAATCATTCCAAATGTGTTTTTTTGCTAGTTTTAGGTCAGAACCATCATTTTTACCGATAATAAAAAAGTTTTTTGTTAACAAAAAACTTTTTTCGACTCAGTAAGACGAGAAAAGCGTTTTTCAACATTTTGAAGGTGGCAAAACTGCAAAAATGGAAAAGTTGAGTGACTCATTCCAAATGTGTTATTTTCCTAGTTTTACGTCAGAAACATCATCTTTACCGATAATTTGCCATTTGGTGATTATTTGAGAAAAAAACTTTTTTCGACTCAGAATGACGAGGTAAGCGTATTTCAACATTTTGAAGGTGGCAAAACTGCCAAAATAGAAAAGTTGAGGGAATAATTCCAAATGTGTTGTTTTTCAAGTTTCTGGTCAAAAACAATTTTTACCTATAGTTTGCCATTTGGAGATTATTTGAGAATAAAACTTTTTCGACTCAGTATGACGAGAAAAGCGTTTTTCAACATTTTGAAGGTGGCAAAACTGCGAAAATGGAAAAGTTGAGTGACTCATTCCAAATGTGTTATTTTCCTAGTTTTACGTCAGAAACATCATCTTTACCGATAATTTGCCATTTGGTGATTATTTGAGAAAAAAACTTTTTTCGACTCAGAATGACGAGGTAAGCGTATTTCAACATTTTGAAGGTGGCAAAACTGCCAAAATAGAAAAGTTGAGGGAATCATTCCAAATGTGTTGTTTTGATAGTTTTAGGTCAGAAACATCATGTTCACCGATAATTTGCAATTTGGAGATTATTTGAGAAAAAAACTTTTTTCGACTCAGAATGACGAAGTAAGTGTTTTTCAACATTTTGAAGGTGGCAAAACTGCCAAAATAGAAAAGTTGAGGGAATCATTCCAAATGTGTTGTTTTGCTAGTTTTAGGTCAGAAACATGATGTTTAACGACAATTTGCCATTTGAATCTTTATTTGAGAAAAAAACTTTTTTCGACTCAGAATGACGAGATAAGCGTTTTTCAACATTTTGAAAGTGGCAAAAATGCCAAAATAGAAAAGTTGAGGGAATCATTCCAAATGGGTTGTTTTGCTAGTTTAAGTCAGAAACATCCTTTTTACCGATAATTTGCCCTTTGGAGCTTATTGAGAAAAAAACATTTTTCGCCTCAGAATGACGAGATAAGCGTTTTTCAACATTTTGAAGGTGGCAAAACTGCCAAAATAGAAAAGTTGAGGGAATCATTCCAAATGTTTTGCCTTGCTTTTTAGGTCAGAAACATCATTTTTACCGATAATTTGCATTTGGAGCTTATTGGGAAAAAAACTTTTTTCGACTCAGAATGACGAGATAAGCGTTTTTCAACATTTTGAAGGTGGCAAGAATGCCAAAATAGAAAAGTTGAGGGAATCATTCCAAATGGGTTGTTTTGCTAGTTTAAGTCAGAAAAATCATTTTTACCGATAATTTGCCCTTTGGAGATTCTTTGAGAAAAAAACTTTTTTCGACTCAGAATGACGAAGTAAGTGTTTTTCAACATTTTGAAGGTGGCAAAACTGCCAAAATAGAAAAGTTGAGGGAATCATTCCAAATGTGTTGTTTTACTAGTTTTAGGTCAGAAACATGATGTTTAACGACAATTTGCCATTTGAATCTTTATTTGAGAAAAAAACTTTTTTCGACTCAGAATGACGAGATAAGCGTTTTTCAATATTTTGAAAGTGGCAAAAATGCCAAAATAGAAAAGTTGAGGGAATCATTCCAAATGGGTTGTTTTGCTAGTTTAAGTCAGAAACATCCTTTTTACCGATAATTTGCCCTTTGGAACTTATTGAGAAAAAAACATTTTTCCCCTCAGAATGACGAGATAAGCGTTTTTCAACATTTTGAAGGTGGCAAAACTGCCAAAATAGAAAAGTTGAGGGAATCATTCCAAATGTTTTGCCTTGATTTTTAGGTCAGAAACATCATTTTTACCGATAATTTGCATTTGGAGCTTATTGGGAAAAAAACTTTTTTCGACTCAGAATGACGAGATAAGCGTTTTTCAACATTTTGAAGGTGGCAAGAATGCCAAAATAGAAAAGTTGAGGGAATCATTCCAAATGGGTTGTTTTGCTAGTTTAAGTCAGAAACATCCTTTTTACCGATAATTTGCCCTTTGGAGCTTATTGAGAAAAAAACATTTTTCGCCTCAGAATGACGAGATCAGCGTTTTTCAACATTATGAAGGTGGCAAAACTGCCAAAATAGAAAAGTTGAGGGAATCATTCCAAATGTGTTGTTTTGCTAGTTTTAGCCCAGAAACATCATTTTTACCGATAATTTGCATTTGGAGCTTATTGGGGAAAAAACTTTTTTCGACTCAGAATGACGAGATAAGCGTTTTTCAACATTTTGAAGGTGGCAAGAATGCCAAAATAGAAAAGTTGAGGGAATCATTCCAAATGGGTTGTTTTGCTAGTTTAAGTCAGAAAAATCATTTTTACCGATAATTTGCCCTTTGGAGCTTATTTGAGAATAAAACTTTTTTTGACACAGAATGACGACATCAGCCTTTTTCAACATTATGAAGGTGGCAAAACTGCCAAAATAGAAAAGTTGAGGGAATCATTCCAAATGTGTTGTTTTGCTAGTTTTAGCTCAGAAACATCATTTTTACCGATAATTTGCATTTGGAGATTATTTGGGAAAAAAAGTTTTTTAGACTCAGAATGACGAGATAAGCGTTTTTCAACAATTTGAAGGTGGCAAAACTGCCAAAATAGAGAAGTTGAGGGAATCATTCCAAATGTGTTGTATTGCTAGTTTTAGTCAGAAACATCCTTTTTACCGATTATTTGCCCTTTGGAGCTTATTGAGAAAAAAACATTTTTCGCCTCAGAATGACGAGATAAGCGTTTTTCAACATTTTGAAGGTGGCAAAACTGCCAAAATAGAAAAGTTGAGGGAATCATTCAAACGTTTTGCCTTCCTTTTTAGGTCAGAAACATCATTTTTACCGATAATTTGCATTTGGAGCTTATTGGGAAAAAAACTTTTTTCGACTCAGAATGACGAGATAAGCGTTTTTCAACATTTTGAAGGTGGCAAGAATGCCAAAATAGAAAAGTTGAGGGAATCATTCCAAATGGGTTGTTTTGCTAGTTTAAGTCAGAAAAATCATTTTTACCGATAATTTGCCCTTTGGAGATTCTTTGAGAAAAAAACTTTTTTCGACTCAGAATGACGAAGTAAGTGTTTTTCAACATTTTGAAGGTGGCAAAACTGCCAAAATAGAAAAGTTGAGGGAATCATTCCAAATGTGTTGTTTTACTAGTTTTAGGTCAGAAACATGATGTTTAACGACAATTTGCCATTTGAATCTTTATTTGAGAAAAAAACTTTTTTCGACTCAGAATGACGAGATAAGCGTTTTTCAACATTTTGAAAGTGGCAAAAATGCCAAAATAGAAAAGTTGAGGGAATCATTCCAAATGGGTTGTTTTGCTAGTTTAAGTCAGAAACATCCTTTTTACCGATAATTTGCCCTTTGGAACTTATTGAGAAAAAAACATTTTTCCCCTCAGAATGACGAGATAAGCGTTTTTCAACATTTTGAAGGTGGCAAAACTGCCAAAATAGAAAAGTTGAGGGAATCATTCCAAATGTTTTGCCTTGATTTTTAGGTCAGAAACATCATTTTTACCGATAATTTGCATTTGGAGCTTATTGGGAAAAAAACTTTTTTCGACTCAGAATGACGAGATAAGCGTTTCTCAACATTTTGAAGGTGGCAAGAATGCCAAAATAGAAAAGTTGAGGGAATCATTCCAAATGGGTTGTTTTGCTAGTTTAAGTCAGAAAAATCATTTTTACCGATAATTTGCCCTTTGGAGCTTATTTGAGAATAAAACTTTTTTTGACACAGAATGACGAGATCAGCGTTTTTCAACATTATGAAGGTGGCAAAACTGCCAAAATAGAAAAGTTGAGGGAATCATTCCAAATGTGTTGTTTTGCTAGTTTTAGCCCAGAAACATCATTTTTACCGATAATTTGCATTTGGAGTTTCTTTGGGAAAAAAAGTTTTTTTGACTCAGAATGACGAGATAAGCGTTTTTCAACAATTTGAAGGTGGCAAAACTGCCAAAATAGAGAAGTTGAGGGAATCATTCCAAATGTTTTGCCTTGCTTTTTAGGTCAGAAACATCATTTTTACCGATAATTTGCATTTGGAGCTTATTGGGAAAAAAACTTTTTTCGACTCAGAATGACGAGATAAGCGTTTTTCAACATTTTGAAGGTGGCAAGAATGCCAAAATCGAAAAGTTGAGGGAATCATACCAAATGGGTTGTTTTGCTAGTTTAAGTCAGAAAAATCATTTTTACCGATAATTTGCCCCTTGGAGCTTATTTGAGAATAAAACTTTTTTTGACACAGAATGACGACATCAGCCTTTTTCAACATTATGAAGGTGGCAAAACTGCCAAAATAGAAAAGTTGAGGGAATCATTCCAAATGTGTTGTTTTGCTAGTTTTAGCTCAGAAACATCATTTTTACCGATAATTTGCATTTGGAGATTATTTGGGGAAAAAAGTTTTTTAGACTCAGAATGACGAGATAAGCGTTTTTCAACAATTTGAAGGTGGCAAAACTGCCAAAATAGAGAAGTTGAGGGAATCATTCCAAATGTGTTGTTTTGCTAGTTTTAGGTCAGAAACATGATGTTTAACGACAATTTGCCATTTGGAGCTTTATTTGAGAAAAAAACTTTTTTCGACTCAGAATGACGAGATAAGCATTTTTCAACATTTTGAAAGTGGCAAAAATGCCAAAATAGAAAAGTTAAGGGAATCATTCCAAATGGGTTGTTTTGCTAGTTTAAGTCAGAAACATCCTTTTTACCGATAATTTGCCCTTTGGAGCTTATTGAGAAAAAAACATTTTTCGCCTCAGAATGACGAGATAAGCGTTTTTCAACATTTTGAAGGTGGCAAAACTGCCAAAATAGAAAAGTTGAGGGAATCATTCCAAATGTTTTGCCTTGCTTTTTAGGTCAGAAACATCATTTTTACCGATAATTTGCATTTGGAGCTTATTGGGAAAAAAACTTTTTTCGACTCAGAATGACGAGATAAGCGTTTTTCAACATTTTGAAGGTGGCAAGAATGCCAAAATAGAAAAGTTGAGGGAATCATTCCAAATGGGTTGTTTTGCTAGTTTAAGTCAGAAACATCCTTTTTACCGATAATTTGCCCTTTGGAGCTTATTGAGAAAAAAACATTTTTCGCCTCAGAATGACAAGATAAGCGTTTTTCAACATTTTGAAGGTGGCAAAACTGCCAAAATAGAAGAGTTGAGGGAATCATTCCAAATGTTTTGCCTTGCTTTTTGGGTCAGAAACATCATTTTTACCGATAATTTGCATTTGGAGCTTATTGGGAAAAAAACTTTTTTCGACTCAGAATGACGAGATAAGCGTTTTTCAACATTTTGAAGGTGGCAAGAATGCCAAAATAGAAAAGTTGAGGGAATCATTCCAAATGGGTTGTTTTGCTGGTTTAAGTCAGAAAAATCATTTTTACCGATAATTTGCCCTTTGGAGCTTATTTGAGAATAAAACTTTTTTTGACACAGAATGACGACATCAGCGTTTTTCAACATTATGAAGGTGGCAAAACTGCCAAAATAGAAAAGTTGAGGGAATCATTCCAAATGTGTTGTTTTGCTGGTTTTAGCTCAGAAACATCATTTTTACCGATAATTTGCATTTGGAGCTTATTTGGGAATAAAACTTTTTTTGACACAGAATGACGACATCAGCCTTTTTCAACATTATGAAGGTGGCAAAACTGCCAAAATAGAAAAGTTGAGGGAATCATTCCAAATGTGTTGTTTTGCTAGTTTTAGCTCAGAAACATCATTTTTACCGATAATTTGCATTTGGAGCTTATTTGGGAAAAAAAGTTTTTTTGACTCAGAATGACGAGATAAGCGTTTTTCAACAATTTGAAGGTGGCAAAACTGCCAAAATAGAGAAGTTGAGGGAATCATTCCAAATGTGTTGTTTTGCTAGTTTTAGGTCAGAAACATGATGTTTAACGACAATTTGCCATTTGGAGCTTTATTTGAGAAAAAAACTTTTTTCGACTCAGAATGACGAGATAAGCATTTTTCAACATTTTGAAAGTGGCAAAAATGCCAAAATAGAAAAGTTAAGGGAATCATTCCAAATGGGTTGTTTTGCTAGTTTAAGTCAGAAACATCCTTTTTACCGATAATTTGCCCTTTGGAGTTTATTGAGAAAAAAACATTTTTCGCCTCAGAATGACGAGATAAGCGTTTTTCAACATTTTGAAGGTGGCAAAACTGCCAAAATAGAAAAGTTGAGGGAATCATTCCAAATGTTTTGCCTTGCTTTTTAGGTCAGAAACATCATTTTTACCGATAATTTGCATTTGGAGCTTATTGGGAGAAAAACTTTTTTCGACTCAGAATGACGAGATAAGCGTTTTTCAACATTTTGAAGGTGGCAAGAATGCCAAAATAGAAAAGTTGAGGGAATCATTCCAAATGGGTTGTTTTGCTAGTTTAAGTCAGAAACATCCTTTTTACCGATAATTTGCCCTTTGGAGCTTATTGAGAAAAAAACATTTTTCGCTTCAGAATGACAAGATAAGCGTTTTTCAACATTTTGAAGGTGGCAAAACTGCCAAAATAGAAGAGTTGAGGGAATCATTCCAAATGTTTTGCCTTGCTTTTTGGGTCAGAAACATCATTTTTACCGATAATTTGCATTTGGAGCTTATTGGGAAAAAAACTTTTTTCGACTCAGAATGACGAGATAAGCGTTTTTCAACATTTTGAAGGTGGCAAGAATGCCAAAATAGAAAAGTTGAGGGAATCATTCCAAATGGGTTGTTTTGCTGGTTTAAGTCAGAAAAATCATTTTTACCGATAATTTGCCCTTTGGAGCTTATTTGAGAATAAAACTTTTTTTGACACAGAATGACGAGATCAGCGTTTTTCAACATTATGAAGGTGGCAAAACTGCCAAAATAGAAAAGTTGAGGGAATCATTCCAAATGTGTTGTTTTGCTAGTTTTAGCTCAGAAACATCATTTTTACCGATAATTTGCATTTGGAGCTTATTTGGGAAAAAATGTTTTTTAGACTCAGAATGACGAGATAAGCGTTTTTCAACAATTTGAAGGTGGCAAAACTGCCAAAATAAAGAAGTTGAGGGAATCATTCCAAATGTGTTGTTTTGCTAGTTTTAGGTCAGAAACATGATGTTTAACGACAATTTGCCATTTGGAGCTTTATTTGAGAAAAAAACTTTTTTCGACTCAGAATGACGAGATAAGCGTTTTTCAACATTTTGAAAGTGGCAAAAATGCCAAAATAGAAAAGTTGAGGGAATCATTCCAAATGGATTGTTTTGCTAGTTTAAGTCAGAAACATCCTTTTTACCGATAATTTGCCCTTTGGAGCTTATTGAGAAAAAAACATTTTTCGCCTCAGAATGACGACATAAGCGTTTTTCAACATTTTGAAGGTGGCAAGAATGCCAAAATAGAAAAGATGAGGGAATCATTCCAAATGTTTTGCCTTGCTTTTTAGATGAGAAACATCATTTTTACCGTTAATTAGCCGTTTGGAGCATATTTGGGAAAAAAACTTTTTTCGACTCAGAATGACGAGATAAGCGTTTTTCAACATTTTGAAGGTGGCAAGAATGCCAAAATAGAAAAGTTGAGGGAATCATTCCAAATGGGTTGTTTTGCTAGTTTAAGTCAGAAACATCCTTTTTACCGATAATTTGCCCTTTGGAGCTTATTGAGAAAAAAACATTTTTCGCCTCAGAATGACGAGATAAGCGTTTTTCAACATTTTGAAGGTGGCAAAACTGCCAAAATAGAAAAGTTGAGGGAATCATTCCAAATGTTTTGCCTTGCTTTTTAGGTCAGAAACATCATTTTTACCGATAATTTGCATTTGGAGCTTATTGGGAAAAAAACTTTTTTCGACTCAGAATGACGAGATAAGCGTTTTTCAACATTTTGAAGGTGGCAAAACTGCCAAAATAGAAAAGTTGAGGGAATCATTCCAAATGTGTTGTTTTGCTAGTTTTAGCTCAGAAACATCATTTTTACCGATAATTTGCATTTGGAGCTTATTTGGGAAAAAAAGGTTTTTTGACTCAGAATGACGAGATAAGCGTTTTTTAACAATTTGAAGGTGGCAAAACTGCCAAAATAGAGAAGTTGAGGGAATCATTCCAAATGTGTTTTTTTGCTAGTTTTAGGTCAGAAACATCATGTTTAACGACAATTTGCCATTTGGAGCTTTATTTCAGAAAAAAACTTTTTTCGACACAGAATGACGAGATAAGCGTTTTTCAACATTTTGAAAGTGGCAAAAATGCCAAAATAGAAAAGTTGAGGGAATCATTCCAAATGTGTTGTTTTGCTAGTTTTAGCTCAGAAACATCATTTTTACCGATAATTTGCATTTGGAGCTTATTTGGGAAAAAAAGTTTTTTTGACTCAGAATGACGAGATAAGCGTTTTTCAACAATTTGAAGGTGGCAAAACTGCCAAAATAGAGAAGTTGAGGGAATCATTCTAAATGTGTTGTTTTGCTAGTTTTAGTTCAGAAACATGATGTTTAACGACAATTTGCCATTTGGAGCTTTATTTGAGAAAAAAACTTTTTTCGACTCAGAATGACGAGATAAGCGTTTTTCAACATTTTGAAAGTGGCAAAAATGCCAAAATAGAAAAGTTGAGGGAATCATTCCAAATGGATTGTTTTGCTAGTTTAAGTCAGAAACATCCTTTTTACCGATAATTTGCCCTTTGGAGCTTATTGAGAAAAAAACATTTTTCGCCTCAGAATGACGAGATAAGCGTTTTTCAACATTTTGAAGGTGGCAAAACTGCCAAGATAGAAAAGTTGAGGGAATTCCAAATGTTTTGCCTTGCTTTTTAGATGAGAAACATCATTTTTACCGTTAATTAGCCGTTTGGAGCTTATTTGGGAAAAAAACTTTTTTCGACTCAGAATGACGAGATAAGCGTTTTTCAACATTTTGAAGGTGGCAAGAATGCCAAAATAGAAAAGTTGAGGGAATCATTCCAAATGGGTTGTTTTGCTAGTTTAAGTCAGAAACATCCTTTTTACCGATAATTTGCCCTTTGGAGCTTATTGAGAAAAAAACATTTTTCGCCTCAGAATGACGAGATAAGCGTTTTTCAACATTTTGAAGGTGGCAAAACTGCCAAAATAGAAAAGTTGAGGGAATCATTCCAAATGTTTTGCCTTGCTTTTTAGGTCAGAAACATCATTTTTACCGATAATTTGCATTTGGAGCTTATTGGGAAAAAAACTTTTTTCGACTCAGAATGACGAGATAAGCGTTTTTCAACATTTTGAAGGTGGCAAAACTGCCAAAATAGAAAAGTTGAGGGAATCATTCCAAATGTGTTGTTTTGCTAGTTTTAGCTCAGAAACATCATTTTTACCGATAATTTGCATTTGGAGCTTATTTGGGAAAAAAAGGTTTTTTGACTCAGAATGACGAGATAAGCGTTTTTCAACAATTTGAAGGTGGCAAAACTGCCAAAATAGAGAAGTTGAGGGAATCATTCCAAATGTGTTGTTTTGCTAGTTTTAGGTCAGAAACATCATGTTTAACGACAATTTGCCATTTGGAGCTTTATTTCAGAAAAAAACTTTTTTCGACACAGAATGACGAGATAAGCGTTTTTCAACATTTTGAAAGTGGCAAAAATGCCAAAATAGAAAAGTTGAGGGAATCATTCCAAATGGGTTGTTTTGCTAGTTTAAGTCAGAAAAATCATTTTTACCGATAATTTGCCCTTTGGAGCTTATTTGAGAATAAAACTTTTTTTGACACAGAATGACGAGATCAGCGTTTTTCAACATTATGAAGGTGGCAAAACTGCCAAAATAGAGAAGTTGAGGGAATCATTCCAAATGTGTTGTTTTGCTAGTTTTAGGTCAGAAACATGATGTTTAACGACAATTTGCCATTTGGAGCTTTATTTGAGAAAAAAACTTTTTTCGACTCAGAATGACGAGATAAGCATTTTTCAACATTTTGAAAGTGGCAAAAATGCCAAAATAGAAAAGTTAAGGGAATCATTCCAAATGGATTGTTTTGCTAGTTTAAGTCAGAAACATCCTTTTTACCGATAATTTGCCCTTTGGAGCTTATTGAGAAAAAAACATTTTTCGCCTCAGAATGACGAGATAAGCGTTTTTCAACATTTTGAAGGTGGCAAAACTGCCAAAATAGAAAAGTTGAGGGAATTCCAAATGTTTTGCCTTGCTTTTTAGATGAGAAACATCATTTTTACCGTTAATTAGCCGTTTGGAGCTTATTTGGGAAAAAAACTTTTTTCGACTCAGAATGACGAGATAAGCGTTTTTCAACATTTTGAAGGTGGCAAAAATGCCAAAATAGAAAAGTTGAGGGAATCATTCCAAATGGGTTGTTTTGCTAGTTTAAGTCAGAAACATCCTTTTTACCGATAATTTGCCCTTTGGAGCTTATTGAGAAAAAAACATTTTTCGCCTCAGAATGACGAGATAAGCGTTTTTCAACATTTTGAAGGTGGCAAAACTGCCAAAATAGAAAAGTTGAGGGAATCATTCCAAATGTTTTGCCTTGCTTTTTAGGTCAGAAACATCATTTTTACCGATAATTTGCATTTGGAGCTTATTGGGAAAAAAACTTTTTTCGACTCAGAATGACGAGATAAGCGTTTTTCAACATTTTGAAGGTGGCAAAACTGCCAAAATAGAAAAGTTGAGGGAATCATTCCAAATGTGTTGTTTTGCTAGTTTTAGCTCAGAAACATCATTTTTACCGATTATTTACATTTGGAGCTTATTTGGGAAAAAAAGTTTTTAGACTCAGAATGACGAGATAAGCGTTTTACAACAATTTGAAGGTGGCAAAACTGCCAAAATAGAGAAGTTGAGGGAATCATTCCAAATGTGTTGTTTTGCTAGTTTTAGGTCAGAAACATCATGTTTAACGACAATTTGCCATTTGGAGCTTTATTTCAGAAAAAAACTTTTTTCGACAAAGAATGACGAGATAAGCGTTTTTCAACATTTTGAAAGTGGCAAAAATGCCAAAATAGAAAAGTTGAGGGAATCATTCCAAATGGGTTGTTTTGCTAGTTTAAGTCAGAAAAATCATTTTTACCGATAATTTGCCCTTTGGAGCTTATTTGAGAATAAAACTTTTTTTGACACAGAATGACGAGATCAGCGTTTTTCAACATTATGAAGGTGGCAAAACTGCCAAAATAGAGAAGTTGAGGGAATCATTCCAAATGTGTTGTTTTGCTAGTTTTAGGTCAGAAACATGATGTTTAACGACAATTTGCCATTTGGAGCTTTATTTGAGAAAAAAACTTTTTTCGACTCAGAATGACGAGATAAGCATTTTTCAACATTTTGAAAGTGGCAAAAATGCCAAAATAGAAAAGTTAAGGGAATCATTCCAAATGGGTTGTTTTGCTAGTTTAAGTCAGAAACATCCTTTTTACCGATAATTTGCCCTTTGGAGCTTATTGAGAAAAAAACATTTTTCGCCACAGAATGACGAGATAAGCGTTTTTCAACATTTTGAAGGTGGCAAAACTGCCAAAATAGAAAAGTTGAGGGAATCATTCCAAATGTTTTGCTTGCTTTTTAGGTCAGAAACATCATTTTTACCGATAATTTGCATTTGGAGCTTATTGGGAAAAATTCTTTTTCGACTCAGAATGACGAGATAAGCGTTTTTCAACATTTTGAAGGTGGCAAGAATGCCAAAATAGAAAAGTTGAGGGAATCATTCCAAATGGGTTTTTTTGCTAGTTTAAGTCAGAAAAATCATTTTTACCGATAATTTGCCCTTTGGAGCTTATTTGAGAATAAAACTTTTTTTGACACAGAATGACGAGATCAGCGTTTTTCAACATTATGAAGGTGGCAAAACTGCCAAAATAGAAAAGTTGAGGGAATCATTCCAAATGTGTTGTTTTGCTAGTTTTAGCTCAGAAACATCATTTTTACCGATAATTTGCATTTGGAGCTTATTTGGAAAAAAAAGTTTTTTTGACTCAGAATGACGAGATAAGCGTTTTTCAACAATTTGAAGGTGGCAAAACTGCCAAAATAGAGAAGTTGAGGGAATCATTCCAAATGTGTTGTTTTGCTAGTTTTAGGTCAGAAACATCATGTTTAACGACAATTTGCCATTTGGAGCTTTATTTGAGAAAAAAACTTTTTTCGACTCAGAATGACGAGATAAGCATTTTTCAACATTTTGAAAGTGGCAAAAATGCCAAAATAGAAAAGTTAAGGGAATCATTCCAAATGGGTTGTTTTGCTAGTTTAAGTCAGAAACATCCTTTTTACCGATAATTTGCCCTTTGGAGCTTATTGAGAAAAAAACATTTTTCGCCACAGAATGACGAGATAAGCGTTTTTCAACATTTTGAAGGTGGCAAAACTGCCAAAATAGAAAAGTTGAGGGAATCATTCCAAATGTTTTGCTTGCTTTTTAGGTCAGAAACATTATGTTTACCGATAATTTGCAATTTGGAGATTATTTGAGAAAAAAACTTTTTTCGACTCAGAATGACGAAGTAATTGTTTTTCAACATTTTGAAGGTGGCAAAACTGCCAAAATAGAAAAGTTGAGGTAATCATTCCAAATGTGTTGTTTTGCTAGTTTTAGGTCAGAAACATGATGTTTAACGACAATTTGCCATTTGAATCTTTATTTGAGAAAAAAACTTTTTTCGACTCAGAATGACGAGATAAGCGTATTTCAACATTTTGAAGGTGGCAAAACTGCCAAAATAGAAAAGTTGAGGGAATCATTCCAAATGTGTTGTTTTGATAGTTTTAGGTCAGAAACATCATGTTTACCGATAATTTACCATTTGGAGCTTATTTGAGGAAAAAACTTTTTTCGACTCAGTATAAAAAGACAGGCGTTTTTCAACATTTTGAAGGTGGCAAAACTGCCAAAATAGAAAAGTTGTGGGAATCATTCCAAATGTGTTGCTTTGCTAGTTTTAGGTGAGAAACATCATTTTTACCGATAATTTGGCATTTGTAGGATATTTGGGAAAAAAAACTTTTCTCGAATCAGTATGACGACATAAGCGATTTTCAACATTTTGAAGGTGGCAAATCTGCCAAAATAGAAAAGTTGAGGGAATCATTCCAAATGTGTTTGTTTTGCTAGTTTTAGGTCGGAAACATCATCTTTACCGATAATAAAAAAGTTTTTTGTTAACAAAAAACTTTTTTCGACTCAGTAAGACGAGAAAAGCGTTTTTCAACATTTTGAAGGTGGCAAAACTGCAAAAATGGAAAAGTTGAGTGACTCATTCCAAATGTGTTGTTTTGCTTGTTTTAGGTCAGAAACATGATTGTTACGGATAATTTGCCATTTGGAGCTTATTTGAGAAAAAAACTTTTTTCGACTCAGTATGACGAGATAAGCGTTTTTCAACATTCTGAAGTTGGCAAAACTGCCAAAATAGAAAAGTTGAGGGAATCTTTCCAAATGTGTTGTTTTGTAGTTTTAGGTCAGAAACATCATTTTTACCGATAATTTGCCATTTGGAGATTATTTGAGAAAAAAACTTTTTTCGACTCAGAATGACGAGATAAGCGTATTTCAACATTTTGAAGGTGGCAAAACTACCAAAATAGAAAAGTTGAGGGAATCATTCCAAAAGTTTTGCCTTGATTTTTAGGTCAGAAACATCATTTTTACCGATAATTTGCATTTGGAGCTTATTTGGGAAAAAAACTTTTTTCGACTCAGAATGACGAGATAAGCGTTTTTCAACATTTTGAAGGTGGCAAAACTGCAAAAATAGAAAAGTTGAGGGAATCATTCCAAATGGGTTGTTTTGCTAATTTAGGTCAGAAACATCATTTTTGCCGATAATTTGCCGTTTGAAGTTTATTTGAGAATAAAACTTTTTTCTACTCGGAATGACGAGATAAGCGTTTTTCAACATTTTGAAGGTGGCAAAACTGCCAAAATAGAAAAGTTGAGGGAATCATTCCAAATGTGTTGTTTTGCTAGTTTTAGGTCAGAAACATCATTTTTACCGATAATTTGGCATTTGGAGCTTATTTGAGAAAAAAACTTTTTTCGACTCAGTATGACGACATAAGCGATTTTCAACATTTTGAAGGTGGCAAATCTGCCAAAATAGAAGAGTTAAGGGAATCATTCCAAATGGGTTGTTTTGCTAGTTTAAGTCAGAAACATCATTTTTACCGATAATTTGCCCTTTGGAGCTTATTTGAGAAAAAACTTTTAAGGACTCAGAATGACGAGATAAGCGTTTTTCAAAATTTTGAAGGTGGCAAAACTGCCAAAATAGTATAGTTAAGGGAATCATTCCAAATGTGTTGTTTTGCTAGTTTTAGCTCAGAAACATCCTTTTTACCGATAATTTGCATTTGGAGCTTATTTGGGAAAAAAAGTTTTTTAGACTCAGAATGACGAGATAAGCGTTTTTCAACATTTTGAAGGTGGCAAAACTGCCAAAATAGAAAAGTTGAGGGAATCATTCCAAATGTGTTGTTTTGCTAGTTTTAGGTCAGAAACATGATGTTTAACGACAATTTTCCATTTGGAGCTTATTTGAGAAAAAAAACTTTTTCGAATCAGTATGACGACATAAGCGATTTTCAACATTTTGAAGGTGGCAAATCTGCCAAAATAGAAGAGTTAAGGGAATCATTCCAAATGGGTTGTTTTGCTAGTTTTAGGTCATATACAACATTTGCAGCGATAATTTTCCATTTGGAGCTTATTTGGGAAAAAAAACTTTTTTCGACTCAGAATGACGAGATAAGCGTTTTTCAACATTCTGAAGTTGGCAAAACTGCCAAAATAGAAAAGTTGAGGGAATCTTTCCAAATGTGTTGTTTTGATAGTTTTAGGTCAGAAACATCATCTTTACCGATAATTTGGCATTTGGAGGATATTTGGGAAAAAAACTTTTCTCGAATCAGTATGACGACATAAGCGATTTTCAACATTTTGAAGGTGGCAAATCTGCCAAAATAGAAGAGTTAAGGGAATCATTCCAAATGGGTTGTTTTGCTAGTTTTAGGTCATATACAACATTTGCACCGATAATTTTCCATTTGGAGTTCATTGAGAAAAAACTTTTTTCGACTCAGAATGACGAGATAAGCGTTTTTCAAAATTTTGAAGGTGGCAAAACTGCCAAAATAGTATAGTTGAGGGATTCATTCCAAATTTGTTGTTTTGCTAGTTTTAGGTCAGAAACATCATTTTTACCGATAATTTGCCATTTGGAGCTTATTTGAGAAAAAAACTTTTTTCGACTCAGAATGACGAGATAAGCGTTTTTCAACATTTTGAAAGGTGGCAAAACTGCCAAAATAGAATAGTTGAGGGAATCATTCCAAATGGGTTGTTTTGCTAGTTTAAGTCAGAAACATCCTTTTTACCGATAATTTGCCCTTTGGAGCTTATTGAGAAAAAAACATTTTTCGTCTCAGAATGACGAGATAAGCGTTTTTCAACATTTTGAAGGTGGCAAAACTGCCAAAATAGAAAAGTTGAGGGAATCATTCCAAATGTTTTGTCTTGCTTTTTAGGTCAGAAACATCATTTTTACCGATAATTTGCATTTGGAGCTTATTTGGGAAAAAAACTTTTTTCGACTCAGAATGACGAGATAAGCGTTTTTCAACATTTTGAAGGTGGCAAGAATGCCAAAATAGAAAAGTTGAGGGAATCATTCCAAATGGGTTGTTTTGCTAGTTTAAGTCAGAAAAATCATTTTTACCGATAATTTGCCCTTTGGAGCTTATTTGAGAAAAAAACTTTTTTTGACACAGAATGACGAGATAAGCGTTTTTCAACATTTTGAAGGTGGCAAAACTGCCAAAATAGAAAAGTTGAGGGAATCATTCCAAATGTGTTGTTTTGCTAGTTTTAGGTCAGAAACATCATTTTTACCGATAATTTGCATTTGGAGCTTATTTGGGAAAAAAAGTTTTTTCGACTCAGAATGACGAGATAAGCGTTTTTCAACATTTTGAAGGTGGCAAAACTGCCAAAATAGAAAAGTTGAGGGAATCATTCCAAATGTGTTGTTTTGCTAGTTTTAGGTCACAAACATCATTTTTACCGATAATTTGCCATTTGGAGCTTATTTGAGAAAAAAACTTTTTTCGAATCAGTATGACGACATAAGCGATTTTCAACATTTTGAAGGTGGCAAATCTGCCAAAATAGAAGAGTTAAGGGAATCATTCCAAATGGGTTGTTTTGCTAGTTTAAGTCAGAAACATCATTTTTCCCGATAATTTAGCCTTTGGAGCTAATTGAGAAAAAAACATTTTTCGCCTCAGAATGACGAGATAAGCGTTTTTCAACATTTTGAAGGTGGCAAAACTGCCAAAATAGAAAAGTTGAGGGAATCATTCCAAATGTTTTGCTTGCTTTTTAGGTCAGAAACATCATTTTTACCGATAATTTGCCATTTGGAGCTTATTTGAGAAAAAAACTTTTTTCGACTCAGAATGACGAGATAAGCGTTTTTCAACATTTTGAAGGTGGCAAAACTGCCAAAATAGAAAAGTTGAGGGAATCATTCCAAATGGGTTGTTTTGCTAGTTTTAGGTCATATACAACATTTGCACCGATAATTTTCCATTTGGAGCTTATTGAGAAAAAACTTTTTTCGACTCAGAATGACGAGATAAGCGTTTTTCAAAATTTTGAAGGTGGCAAAACTGCCAAAATAGTATAGTTGAGGGATTCATTCCAAATGTCTTGTTTTGCTTGTTTTAGGTCAGAAACATCATTTTTACCGATAATTTGCCATTTGGAGCTTATTTGAGGAAAAAACTTTTTTCGACTCAGAATGACGAGATAAGCGTTTTTCAACATTTTGAAGGTGGCAAAACTGCCAAAATAGAAAAGTTGAGGGAATCATTCCAAATGTGTTGCTTTGCTAGTTTTAGGTGAGAAACATCATTTTTACCGATAATTTGGCATTTGTAGCTTATTTGGTATCAAAAAATTTTTCGACTAAGAATGACGAGATAAGCGTTTTTTAACATTTTGAAGGTGGCAAAACTGCCAAAATAGAAAAGTTGAGGGAATCATTCCAAATGTGTTTTTTTGCTAGTTTTAGGTCAGAACCATCATTTTTACCGATAATTCATTTTTTGTTAACAAAAAACTTTTTTTCGACTCAGAATGACGAGATAAGCGTTTTTCAACATTTTGAAGGTGGCAAAACGGCCAAAATAGAAATGTTGAGGGAATCATTCCAAATGTGTTGTTTTGCTAGTTTTTGTGTCAAAAACATCATTTTTACCAATAATTTGCATTTGGAGCTTATTTGAGAAAAAAACTTTTTTCGACTCAGAATGACGAGATAAGCGTTTTTCAATATTTTGAAGGTGGCAAAACTGCCAAAATAGAAAAGTTGAGGGAATCATTCCAAATGTGTTGTTTTGCTAGTTTTAGGTCAGAAACATCATTTTTACCGATAATTTGCCATTTGGAGCTTATTTGAGAAAAAAACTTTTTTCGACTCAGAATGACGAGATAAGCGTTTTTCAACATTCTGAACATGGCAAAACTGCCAAAATAGAAAAGTTGAGGGAATCTTTCCAAATGTGTTGTTTTGTAGTTTTAGGTCACAAAGATCATTTTTACCGATAACTCCCTATTTGGAGCTTATTTGAGAAAAAAACTTCTTTCGACTCAGAATGACGAGATAAGCGTTTTTCAACATTCTGAAGGTGGCAAAACTGCCAAAATAGAAAAGTTGAGGGAATCATTCCAAATGTGTTGTTTTGATAGTTTTAGGTCAGAAACATCATCTTTACCGATAATTTGGCATTTGGAGGATATTTGGGAAAAAAACTTTTTTTGAATCAGAATGACGAGATAAGCGTTTTTCAACATTTTGAAGGTGGCAAAACGGCCAAAATAGAAATGTTGAGGGAATCATTCCAAATGTGTTGTTTTGCTAGTTTTTGTGTCAAAAACATCATTTTTACCAATAATTTGCATTTGGAGCTTATTTGAGAAAAAAACTTTTTTCGACTCAGAATGACGAGATAAGCGTTTTTCAACATTTTGAAGGTGGCAAAAATGCCAAAATAGAAAAGTTGAGGGAATCATTCCAAATGGGTTGTTTTGCTAGTTTAAGTCAGAAACATCATTTTTACCGATAATTTGCCCTTTGGAGCTTATTGAGAAAAAAACATTTTTCGCCTCAGAATGACGAGATAAGCGTTTTTCAACATTTTGAAGGTGGCAAAACTGCCAAAATAGAAAAGTTGAGGGAATCATTCCAAATGTTTTGCCTTGCTTTTTAGGTCAGAAACATCATTTTTACCGATAATTTGCATTTGGAGCTTATTTGGGAAAAAAACTTTTTTCGACTCAGAATGACGAGATAAGCGTTTTTCAACATTTTGAAGGTGGCAAAACTGCCAAAATAGAAAAGTTGAGGGAATCATTCCAAATGGGTTGTTTTGCTAGTTTTAGGTCAGAAACATCATTTTTACCGATAATTTGCCCTTTGGAGCTTATTGAGAAAAAAACATTTTTCGCCTCAGAATGACGAGATAAGCGTTTTTCAACATTTTGAAGGTGGCAAAACTGCCAAAATAGAAAAGTTGAGGGAATCATTCCAAATGTTTTGCCTTGCTTTTTAGGTCAGAAACATCATTTTTACCGATAATTTGGCATTTGGAGGATATTTGGGAAAAAAAACTTTTCTCGAATCAGTATGACGACATAAGCGATTTTCAACATTTTGAAGGTGGCAAATCTGCCAAAATAGAAGAGTTAAGGGAATCATTCCAAATGGGTTGTTTTGCTGGTTTTAGCTCAGAAACATCATTTTTACCGATAATTTGCATTTGGAGCTTATTTGAGAATAAAACTTTTTTTGACTCAGAATGACGAGATAAGCGTTTTTCAACATTTTGAAGGTGGCAAAACTGCCAAAATAGAAAAGTTGAGGGAATCATTCCAAATGTGTTGTTTTGCTAGTTTTAGGTCAGAAACATCATTTTTACCGATAATTTGCATTTGGAGCTTATTTGGGAAAAAAACTTTTTTCGACTCAGAATGACGAGATAAGCGTTTTTCAACATTTTGAAGGTGGCAAAACTGCCAAAATAGAAAAGTTGAGGGAATCATTCCAAATGTGTTGTTTTGCTAGTTTTAGGTCAGAAACATCATTTTTACCGATAATTTGCCATTTGGAGCTTATTTGAGAAAAAAACTTTTTTCGACTCAGAATGACGAGATAAGCGTTTTTCAACATTTTGAAAGTGGCAAAAATGCCAAAATAGAAAAGTTGAGGGAATCATTCCAAATGGGTTGTTTTGCTAGTTTAAGTCAGAAACATCATTTTTACCGATAATTTGCCCTTTGGAGCTTATTGAGAAAAAAACATTTTTCGCCTCAGAATGACGAGATAAGCGTTTTTCAACATTTTGAAGGTGGCAAAACTGCCAAAATAGAAAAGTTGAGGGAATCATTCCAAATGTTTTGCCTTGCTTTTTAGGTCAGAAACATCATTTTTACCGATAATTTGGCATTTGGAGCTTATTTGGGAAAAAAACTTTTCTCGAATCAGTATGACGACATAAGCGATTTTCAACATTTTGAAGGTGGCAAATCTGCCAAAATAGAAGAGTTAAGGGAATCATTCCAAATGGGTTGTTTTGCTAGTTTAGGTCAGAACATCATTTTTTAGCGTTTTCAACATTTTGAAGGGCAAATGTCAGAGGAACATCAAATGTGTTGTTTTTGTTTTCAAACATTTTTACCGATAATTTGCCATTTGGAGCTTATTTGAGAAAAAAACTTTTTTCGACTCAGAATGACGAGATAAGCGTTTTTCAACATTTTGAAGGTGGCAAAACTGCCAAAATAGAAAAGTTGAGGGAATCATTCCAAATGTGTTGTTTTGCTGTTTTAGGTCAGAAACATCATTTTTACCGATAATTTGCCATTTGGAGCTTATTGAGAAAAAAACTTTTTTCGACTCAGAATGACGAGATAAGCGTTTTTCAACATTTTGAAGGTGGCAAAATGCCAAAATAGAAAAGTTGAGGGAATCATTCCAAATGGGTTGTTTTGCTGGTTTAAGTCAGAAAAATCATTTTTACCGATAATTTGCCCTTTGGAGCTTATTTGAGAATAAAACTTTTTTTGACACAGAATGACGAGATCAGCGTTTTTCAACATTATGAAGGTGACAAAACTGCCAAAATAGAAAAGTTGAGGGAATCATTCCAAATGTGTTGTTTTGCTAGTTTTAGGTCAGAAACATCATTTTTACCGATAATTTGCATTTGGAGCTTATTTGGGAAAAAACTTTTTTAGACTCAGAATGACGAGATAAGCGTTTTTCAACAATTTGAAGGTGGCAAAACTGCCAAAATAAAGAAGTTGAGGGAATCATTCCAAATGTGTTGTTTTGCTAGTTTTAGGTCAGAAACATGATGTTTAACGACAATTTGCCATTTGGAGCTTTATTTGAGAAAAAAACTTTTTTCGACTCAGAATGACGAGATAAGCGTTTTTCAACATTTTGAAAGTGGCAAAAATGCCAAAATAGAAAAGTTGAGGGAATCATTCCAAATGGTTGTTTTGCTAGTTTAAGTCAGAAACATCCTTTTTACCGATAATTTGCCCTTTGGAGCTTATTGAGAAAAAAACATTTTTCGACTCAGAATGACGAGATAAGCGTTTTTCAACATTTTGAAGGTGGCAAAACTGCCAAAATAGAAAAGTTGAGGGAATTCCAAATGTTTTGCCTTGCTTTTTAGATGAGAAACATCATTTTTACCGTTAATTAGCCGTTTGGAGCATATTTGGGAAAAAA